>OY728167.1:931266474-931396474 GCA_963277665.1 Viscum album
AACACAACATAAACCCAAAAAAGGCTACATAAACACAAAAAGCACTACATAAACCCCTGAACTATAACATAAACCCTAAATAATGGAACATAAACAATAAAAAATGCTACAAAAAACCGAAAAACACAACATAAACCCTAAAAACACTACATGAACCCTAAAAACGTTACATAAAACCTAAAAAATGCAACATAAATGTTAAATCACCCATAAAAATGATACATAATCCCAGAAAAATCTACATAAACCCAAAAAATCTACATAAAACCAAAACACTAAGCACGCTACAAAACCCCTAAAAACGTTACATAAACCCTAAAAATTATACTTAGAACCTAAAATAGCTAACTAAACCCTAAAAGTGCTACATAAACACTAAAAATGATACATAAACTCAAACAATGCTATACAAACACTAAAAAATTCAACAAAAACCCGAACGACGCTTCAAAACCCACAAAAATATTAAAGCCTAATATACCATAATATAAAACATTAAACCATAATAAACACCTAATAAACTCTAATAATCCCTAAAAACACCTTATAATCCCTAAAAACCCAAAGAGACTCTACTCATCCCAAATAAACCCCAAAAAATACCTAATAAACCATAATAAATGATAATAAAACATAATAAATCCTAAAAACACATTAAGAAAACCTAGAAAACCCTATCCAACCCTAATAGACACTAATAAACACTAATAAACCATAATAAACCCCAAAAAACTATACAAATCTCTAATAAACCATAAATAAATCCAAATATACCCTACTCAACCCTAAAACCCCTTAACACACCATAATAACCCCTAATAAAACCCTAATAAAGAAAACAAATGCTAGTATTCCTTAAAAAATCCCTAGAAATCCTGATAAACTCTAATATAACCTAATAAACCCTAAAACGCTCACAAATAATTAAAAAATGACCACAAACACTAAAAACAAGCTTTATTACCGAAATAGCCCTAAATACACTAATATAACCTAATAAAGACAAAAAATGCTAATATAACATAGAAATACCTAGAAACCATAATAAGCTATAATAAACTCTTTTATAACCTAAGAAACCATAAAAACACCCACAAAAAAATGATCACAAACAATAAAAAACGCTATATTATCTAAAAAGACTTAATAAACACTAATATAACCTAATAAAACAAAAAAACTAATATACCCCTAACAAACCGCAATAAACCCTAAAAATCCCTAATAAACCCTAAGAAAAACTAATAAACCATAATAAATACATAATGAAACCCTAAAATACCTTCTCAGTGCTTATAATCCTTGACACACCATAATAAAACCTAATAAAAACCAACTAAACCCCAATAAACAAAAAAACTCAAACAAACCAATTAAAAGCCCTAGAAACATTAATGAACAACAATAAATTATAATAAAACATAAAAAACCATAAAAAATGCTCACAAAAAACTAAATATATTAAAATAAAACCTAAAAAGTCCTAAAAACCCTCATATATTTTAACAAAAACTTAAAAACACTCATTTACCGAAATAAAAACACTAACAAACCTTAGTAAACCCTAAAAATCCCTAACAAACCCTAATAAACACTACTCAACCCTAATAAACCCTAATAAAACCCTAAAGATGCCTAATCAACCCTAATAAAACCCTAAAAATACCTACTCAAACCTAATAAATCTTAACACACTATAATAAACCATAATAATCCTGATTCTTGCTCAAATTTACCCAAGAGAAGAAGGTAAGATGGTCCTTGTAGTTTAGCTTGGGTTATCGAATCCACAGAGACCAAAGAAGAAACCTATAGACACGTACATTCTATGGACTCTTTTCGGCTATGAAGTGGCCAACTTGGATTGATTTTGGATGGGTTTTAAATATATCTAATAGATTTAAGTGAATTCAATTTAAAATAATGGGTTGATCCTAGGTTATCGCACGGGGTGGATTGGACGTATTTCCTTTTTAATGATTTCAATTTCTTATATTTGAGATGGGTTCATTTAAGGAGATAAAAAAACATCATCACTTACTGGTTTAATGCCTACACCCTTTAACACTAATCACCTATACACTTTAAGGATCAATGTTTTTAGCACTTCAACGTAAAGGTTCGTATTAGCACTTGAAGTGTGTGGCCTTAAATTCAACAAGGACGATGGAGTTAAAAACCATCAAATAAAAATCTCAATTAAAGAAGTGATTATACATTAATGAGGTGATAAATAACATCCAATACATCCCCTTTATACTCCCGTGGATCAACCCATAAGTGGGTTATCCCTCCATTGATCCCATGGTTTCAATGGACGCGGAAAGTAGACTCATGAGGGAGGAAATGGAAAAGTAAAAAAAACGCAATAAAATAACAATCACTCCACCGTTGTGTGATAATATCACAAGTTTTGGTATGAACATGTTCAGACCATGAACCAATGGTATCAAAGTGATAAGGAGAAGAATATAATAATAAGAGAAGAAGAACTTTTATTAAGAAACAAGGATGAATTAAAACAACTTACATGTGAAGGAAGAACATTACAAAGAGAAATTGGCAGCATAACATTAAGATGAAAACAAGCTCAAAGATTCCTAAATCCTCCAACACCACTGCCTTAAATAGGAATTTTTGAGCCCTTGGGTCGAGACTCCAACAGTACAAAGAATCTCAATTAATTTTGGTAGGCCATAGGTGGTGGAAAGCTTGTGGAATTTGGACTTTTCCACATTTGACCAGAGGTGGAAGCCAGATTTCATCCACCAAACAGACACGCTTGTAAGACCTTCTAGATGGCCGAATCAGAGTGCGCCATAGAATAATAAAATGGATCCTCGGTTGTGTTCTAACAACCTGTAAAATCTCAGCCGAAAAGGAGTTAAGGTTTAATTGGTGGGCTGTTTTTCTGGGCCGCAGAATCTGGCCCAGAATTTTATCTCTAACTTGGGCTGCCTAAATGGACACCATGGAGGCCGAATTGGCATTGGATCCTGAAGAGTTATTTGTTCCTATACATGTCTTCTAGAATCCCACGAATGTTGGGATTCATTGGGCCTGCATTATGGGCCCCACAGTCTCATCAGTGGGCTGGTGTCCAATATGCCTTCTCCAGAATTGCTTCCTTTCATTGCCAAATATCTCCATCATCCTCCATGAATTATTCATTGATCCCTGAATGAAA
Source organism: Viscum album (assembly GCA_963277665.1). Lineage (NCBI taxonomy): Eukaryota > Viridiplantae > Streptophyta > Magnoliopsida > Santalales > Viscaceae > Viscum > Viscum album. Next base: position 931,269,662 of record OY728167.1, read on the forward strand.
CATGTTCATATTGGAGTGTATATCAATTTAAAAAGATATCAAATTAAAATATGTAGAATTAGATGAATAATTGGGTACTTAAAATGATGTTTAAAAATGTACCACATAATAGTGCATTTTAAGAAGGTATTAAAATCATAATGTGAAATGATGTTCAAAGTGTAAAATGTACTAAAATGGTGTTTATGAATAATAAATAACATGAATATTATATATATTAAAAATGAATATTATCCTCATTTAGTGGCTAATCACACCCCCTAACTTGACTTTTTCTACTCCCGAGCAAAATATATCTCAACAATATGAAATTCGAATTCCCTTTTCCAAAAAACATTTTAATACACAATGATCACCAAAAAAACCTTATACCAAACAATCATGAAACCCATCAAAATATTTTAATACATGATAGTTTAATAATCATATCTCAATCCCAAGCCCATTCCTTTGTTCAAATGCATTGCCATATTTCATCCAATGTCAATCAAGTATGAGGATGTGTTGTGCATCACAATAGACATGGGGGTTCATCTTTATTCAAGGGGGAAATTAAGGAAGCGCTAGGTGGAATCACATTTCAATATTAAGATGAGTATTCATTTTTTTTGTACAATTTTTTTGTTTTTGTTTTTTGTTTTTTTGTTTTCGCAATTTTTCCATGGTAATTGAAGTTGCACTCAAAAGAGTCAACCCCTGTAGCGAGACTTTGCCGATGACTCCCAGGCTCAAAGACCTTAGGGCACCAAGTGAAGCCCACATACTCGGGCATCATCTCGAGTTAACTCAGTCAAAAACAAATTCAAATTACCAAAAATAGAGATAAATTACTAACTCTGGGCCAGACAACTATGGAGTCACGATCCCCAAGTGCCGAAAGCCACGCATTAGGTCATTTCATTGCTCTACGCGCAATTTTTTTTTGAATACTCATATTAAACTAAAATGATCACCAAACCTATGCTATATATTTATGGGACCCCATGAACTCAAACTAATACCCCACTATCCAAAGGACGTTCATTGTGATCTTTTTTTTATTTGGATGAAAATATAAACGATGAAATATCACATTGGACAACCATACTTTCCAAAATCTATGCTTATGAAATTATACAAGGATTAAAATCAGAATCAGGGCATGCAAAATTATTTGATATTCAGTTTCAAAGTGTGCAATGTGTATTACCATGTTCAAAGTTAAATGAATTTTTTCTTACATTTACACATTTTTTTTTCAAATCATTCAATTTTCTTTTGACACAAAAGATTTTTTTTTATTTTATCTCCCCCCAACTTAGAACAACATTGTCCCAAGTGTTTAGAGAAAAGAAAATTTAGAAGGGGGTAGAGGTAGAGAATGAAAGTTCAAAAAGGAAATTGAAAATGGGGGTTATGGAATGAAGTCACCTGGTGGTTGAAGTTTGAAGTTTTTGCTGCTCCCTTTTAGTCCATTGATATCCATGTCGCTTGAAGAGTTCCCTAGAGTAAAGAGGAAAACAAAAAAACAAAACAAAACAGTATATATATATATAAGTAAAATATAAGTATATATATAAAATAAAATAAACTGATGATACATTGTCTTCTTTTTAAATTTCTGGGTAAGGTATTACTCAAGGATCACACCACGTGACACGGATGAATATGGTGCTCCCCTTTCATACCAATCCATAATCATAATATAAGAACAGGTCAATAGTCTATTTTTTTATTTATAAAAATGATTCATTAATCCTATTTAAAAAAAGATGATTTGGAAAGATGAAAACCACGGGTTGCCTCCCGTGCAACACTTTTTCTAAGGTCGTTAGCTCGACTTGAAACCCCCAACTTACCCAATACCAACTTTCAATATTTTAAGGAACACATGTTTCACCAATTCTACTAGTTTGGGATTGATTCTATGTTTATAATTTGTTTCATTCACAATCCTATGTTCTACAATGAGTGGGAAAATCCAAGGAATGTTTGAAGTGGTTGATCCAGTTTCCACTGTAGTTTTTCCAAAGACATCAATGGTAATTCCAACTTTTTTGGTTTCAAGAGAAGAATGAATTAAAACTAAATGTTCATGGTTATGTCCTATGAATTGATAGTTGATCATGAAAGGAAGGACAATAATTTTGAGCTCAGGATGGATAGTACATTCAAACACAGGTTGAGATTTTGAATAAAAATCAGTTCCATTTTCCAAATTTCTCAAAAAAATTGGTTCCTTTTGAATAGAAGATTCAACAAAAAAATTGGAAAGATCAGTGTTAATAATGATTATGGACTCAAAGTTTGTGATTTCTCCCAATGGTTCATTAATTTTTTGTTCTGATGAATCAATGGAGTGATATTCAGGACATTCAATCAATGATGTCAAATTCTCCTCTTGTGAATACAAAAAATCAGTTTCATCTTGATTTAAACACCTATCAAAAATTCCTTGATCCTCCTCGTCTTCCCAAAATCCAAAGGGGTTATCTTCAGTAAATTCATGAGAGGTTTGTGGGAAACTAGACAATTCACATAAGGTTATGGAAGGGACAGTTTTTGTAGGGATGGGTTCCTCAAAATGTTTAATGCTTTGTAGTTCTAACCTCAATGATGAAACCTCAAAATAAATTATCTCCATTTGTTGACACAATTTTTCAAGTAATGGTTGTGGATCATTATGTACAAGGGGTTGAGAGAGATGGTCTATTCCATGTGGATAATTAAGTTGTTGAAATAGCATAGGAGGGTGTTCCGATTGGCTTTGTGGGGATTGAAACTCATTATATGTTGGAATGTTTTATGGATCATAGGAGTAAAAACATTGTGGATAATTAGGTTGTTGATGATCCCACAAGTAGAAATTAGGATGGTCATTGTACATCACACATGGGTTTGGGTGATCAAAGTAGGGATAGGTGTCCCATGTTTGGACTTGTTCAAAATTGAATTCCATAGGAGTGCTGGGGTGAGAACAGAGAAGAGGGATGAAAAAAAAGGACGATAGTGTCTAAGATAACATACTTAGGTCCCCGTCAACGGTGCCAAAATTTTATTCTCGCTCAAATTTACCCAAGAGAATAAGGTAAGATGGTCCTTGTAGTTTAGCTTGGGTTATCGAATCCACAGAGACCTAAGAAGAAACCTATAGACACGTACATTATATGGACTGTTTTCGGCTATGAAGTGGCCAACATGGATTGATTTTGGATGGGTTTGAAATATATCTAATAGATTTAAGTTAATTCAATTTAAAAGAATGGGTTGATCCTAGGTTATCACTTGGGGTGGATTGGACGTATTTCCTTTTTAATGATTTCAATTTCTTATATTTGAGATGGGTTCATTTAAGGAGATAAAACAACATCATCGCTTACTGGTTTAATGCCTACACGCTTTAATAATAATAACCTATACACTTTAAGTATCAAAGTTTTGAGCACTTAAAGGTAAAGGTTTTTATTAGCACTTGAAGTGTGTGGCCTTAAATCCAACAAGGACGATAGAGTTTAAAAACCATCAAATAAAAATCTCAATTAAAGAAGTGATTATACATTAATGAGGTGATAAATAACATCCAATACAGACCCTTTCTACTCACATGGATCAACCCATAAGTGGGTTAGCCCTCCATTGATCCCATGGTTTCAATGGAAGTGGAAAGTAGACTCATGAGGGAGGAAATGGAAAAGTAAAAAAAACGCAATAAAATAACAATCACTCCACCGTTGTGTGATAATCTCAAAAGGTTTGGTATGAACAAGTTCACACCTTGAACCAACGGTATAAAAGTGATAAGGAGAAGAATAGAATAATAAGATAAGAAGAAATTTTATTAAGAAACAAGGACGAATTAAAACAGCTTACATGTGAAGGAAGAACATTACAAAGAGAAATTGGCAGCATAACATTAAGATGAAAATAAGCTCAAAGATTCCTAAATCCTCCAACACCACTGCCTTAAATAGGAATTTTTGAGCCCTTGGGTCGATACTCCAACAGTAAAAAGCATCTCAATTAATTTTGGTAGGCCATAGGTGGTGGAAAGCTTGGGGAATTTGGACTTTTCCACATTTGACCTGAGGTGGCAGGCGGATTTCATCCACCAAACAGACGCACTTGTAAGACCTTCTAGATGGCCGAATCAGAGTGGTCCATAGAAGAATAAAATGGAGCCTCAGATGTATTATAACAGCCTGTAAAATCTCAGCCCAAAAAGAGTTATGGTTTAATTGGTGGGATGTTTTTCTGGGCCGTAGAATCTGTCCCAAAATTTTATCTCTAACTGGGGATGCCTAAATGGACACCATGGAGTCCGAATTGGCATTGGATCCTGCAGCGTTATTTGTTCCTCTACATGTATTATATAATCCCATGAAATGTGGGATTCATTGGGCCTTTATTTTGGGCCCCACAGTCTCATCAGTGGGCTGATGTCCAATCTGCCTTCTCCAGAATTGCTTCCTTTCATTGCCAAATATCTCCATCATCCTCCATGAATTATCCATTGATCCCTGAATGAAACATGGTCATATTGGAGTGTATATCAATTTCCAAAAATATCAAATTAAAATATTTATAATTAGATGAATCATTGGGTACTTCAAATGATGATAAAAAATGTACCACATAATAGTGCATTTTAAGAATGTATTACAATCATAATGTGAAATGATGTTCAAAGTGTAAAATTCACTAAAATGGTGTTTATGAATAATAAATAACATGAATATTATATATATTAACAATTAATATTAGCCTCATTTAGTGGCTAATCACACCCCCCAACTTGAGTTTTTCTAGTCCTGAGAAAAATATATCTCAACAATATGAAATTCGAATTCCCTTTTCCAAAAAACATTGTAATACACAATGATCACCAAAAAAACCTTATACCAAACAATCATGAAACCCATCAAAATATTTTAATACAAGATAGTTTCATAAGCATATCCCAATCCCAATCCCATTCCTTTGTTCAAATTCATTTCCATATTTCATCCAATGTCAATTAAGTATGAGGATGTGTTGTGCATCACAATAGACATGGGGGTTCATCTTTATTCAAGGGGGAAATTACAGAAGCGCTAGGTGGAATAACATTTCAATATTAATATGATAATTCCTTTTTTTGTACAATTTTTTGATTTTTTTTGTTTTTTTTTGTTTTTGCAATTTTTCCATGGTAATTGAAGTTGCACTCAAAAGATTCAACCCCTATAGCGAGACTTTGCTGATGACTTCTAGGCTCAAAGACCTTAGGGCACCAAGAGAATCCCACATACTCGGGCATAATCTCAAGTTAACTCAATCAAAAACAAATTCAAATTACCAAAAATAGAGACAAATTTACTAACTCTGGGCCAGAAAACTATGGAGTCACGATCCCCAAGTGCCGAAAGCCACACATTAGGTCATTTCGATGCTCTACGCAGATTTTTTTTTGAATACTAATATTAAATTAAAATTATCACCAAACCTATGCTATATATTTAAGGGACCCCATGATCTCCAACTAATACCCCACTATCCAAAGGACGTGCATTGTGATATTTTTTTTATTTGGATGAAAATATAAACGATGAAATATCACATTGGATAGCCATACTTTCCAAAATCTATGCTCATGAAATTATACAAGGATCAAAATCATAATCAGGGCATGCAAAATTATTTGATATTCAGTTTCAAAGTGTGCAATGTGTATTACCATGTTCAAAGTTAAATGAATTTTTCCTTCCATTTACACATTTTTTTTTCAAATCATTCAATTTTCTTTTGACACAAAAGCATTTTTTTTATTTTATCTCCCCCCAACTTAAAACAACACTGTCCCAAGTGTTTAAAGAAAAGAAAATTTAGAAGGGGGTAGAGGTAGAGAATGAAAGTTCAAAAAAGGAAATTGAAAATGGGGGTTATGGAATGAAGTCACCTGGTGGTTGAAGTTTGAAGTTCTTGCAGCTCCCTTTTAGTCCTTTGATATCCATGTCGCTTGCAGAGTTCCCTAGTGTAAAGAGGAAAACAAAAAAACAAAAAAAATAGTATATATATATATAAGTAAAATATAAGTATATATATAAAATAAAATAAACTGATAATACATTGTCTTCTTTTTAAATTTCTGGGTAAGGTATTACTCAAGGATCACACCACGTGACATGGATGAATATGGTGCTCCCCTTTCATACCAATCCATACTCATAATAGAAGAATAGGTCAATAGTCTATTTTTTTTATTTATAAAAATTATTCATTAATCCTATTTAAAAAAAGATGATTTGCAAAGATGAAAACCACGGGTTGCCTCCCGTGCAGCGCTTTGTTTAAGGTCGTTAGCTCGACTTGAAACCCCCAAATTACCCAATACCAACTTTCAATATTTTAAAGAACACATGTTTCACCAATTATACTAGGTTGGGATTGATTCTATGTTTATAATTTGTTTCATTCACAATCCTATGTTCTACAATGAGTGGGAAAATCCAAGGAATGTTTGAAGTGGTTGATCCAGTTTCCACTGTAGTTTTTCCAAAGACATCAATGGTAATTCCAAATTTTTTTGGTTTCAATAGAAGAATGAATTACAACTAAATGTTCATGGTTATATCCTATGAAGGGATAGTTGATCATGGAAGGAAGGATAGTAATTTTGAGCTCAGGTTGGATAGTACATTCAAACACAGGTTGAGATTTTGAATCCAAATCTGTTTCATTTTCCAAATTTCTCAAAAAAATTGGTTCCTTTTGAATAGAAGATTCAACCAAAAAATTGGAAATATCAGTGTTAATAATTTTTATGGACTCAAAGTTTGTGATTTCTCCCAATGGTTCATTAATTTTTTGTTCTGAAGAATCAATGGAGTGATATTCAGGACACTCAATCCATGATGTCAAATTCTCCTCTTCTGAATACAAAAAATAAGTTTAATCTTGATTTAAACAGCTATCAAAAATTCCTTGATCCTCCTCATATTCCCCAAATCCAAAGGTTTTCTCTTCAGTAAATTCATGAGAGGTTTGCAGGAAACTAGACAATTCACATAAGGTTATGGAAGGGACAGTTTTTGTAGGGATGGGTTCCTCACAATGTTTAATTCTTTGTAGTTCTAAAATCAATGATGAAACCTAGAAATTAATTATCTCCATTTGTTGACACAATTTTTCAAGTAATGGTTGTGGATCATTATGAACAAGGGGTTGAGAAAGATGGTCTATTCCAGGTGGATAATAAGTTGTTGAAATTGCATAGGAGGGTGTTTCGATTGGATTTGTGGGGATTGAAAATCATTATATGTTGGAATGTTTTGTGGATAATAGGAGTAAAAACATTGTTGATAATTAGTTTTTTGATGATCCCACAAGTAGAATTTAGGATGGTCATTGTACATCACACATGGGTTTGGGTGATCAAAGTAGGGATTAGTGTCCCATGTTTGGACTTGTTCAAAATTGAATTCCATAGGAGTGATGGGGTGAGAACAGAGAAGAGGGATGAAAAAAAAACGATGATAGTGTCTAAGATAATTTACTTAGGTCCCTGAAAATGGCGCCAAAATTTGATTCTCACTCAAATTTACCCAAGAGAAGAAGGTAAGACGGTCCTTGTAGTTTGGCTTGGGTTATCGAATCCACAGCGACCTAAGAAGAAACCTATAGACACGTACATTCTATGGACTGTTTTCGGCTATGAAGTGGCCAACTTGGATTGATTTTGGATGGGTTTGAAATATATCTAATATATTTAAGTGAATTAATTTTAAAATAATGGGTTGATCCTAGGTTATCGCTCAGGGTGGATTGGACATATTTCCTTTTTAATGATTTCAATTTCTTATATTTGAGATGGGTTCATTTAAGGAGATAATACAACATCATCACGTACTGGTTTAATGCCTACACCCTTTAATACTAATCACCTATACACTTTAAGGATCAAAGTTTTGATCACTTCAAGGTAAAGGTTCTTATTAGCACTTGAAGTGTGTGGCCTTAAATTCAACAAGGACGATGGAGTTTAAAAACCATCAAATAAAAATCTCAATTAAAGAAGTGATTATAAATTAATGAGGTGATAAATAACATCCAATCCAGACCCTTGCTACTACCTTGGGTCAAACCATAAGTGGGTTATCCCTCCATTGATCCCATGGTTTCAATGGAAGCAGAAAGTAGACTCGTGAGGGAGGAAATGGAAAAGTAAAAAAAACGCAATAAAATAATAATCACTCCACCGTTGTGTGATAATCTCACAAGGTTTGGTATGAAAAAGTTCACACCTTGAACCAAATGTATAAAAGTGATAAGGAGAAGAATAGAATAATAAGATAAGAAGAACTTTTATTAAGAAACAAGGATGAATTAAAACAACTTACATGTGAAGAAAGAACATTACAAAGAGAAATTGGAAGCATAACATTAAGATGAAAACAAGCTCAAAGATTCCTAAATCCTCCAACACCACTACCTTAAATAGGAATTTTTGAGCCCTTGGGTCGAGCCTACAATAGTACAAATAATCTCAATTAATTTTTGTAGGCCATAGGTAGTGGAAAGCTTGCGGAATTTGGACTTTTCCACATTTGACCCGAGGTGGCAGCAAGATTTCATCCACCGAACAGACGCGCTTGTAAGACCTTATAGATGGCCAAATCAGAGTGTTCCATAGAAGAATAAAAGGGATCCTATGATGTCTTATAACCACCTGTAAAATCTCAGACCAAAAGGAGTTATGGTTTAATTGGTGGGCTGTTTTTCCTGGCCGCAGAATCTGGACCAGAATTCTATCTCTAACTTGGGATGCCTAAATGGACACCATGGAGGTCGAATTGGCATTTGATCCTGAATATTTATTTGTTCCTATACATCCCTTATAGAATCCCACGAAATTTGGGATTCATTGGGCCTGTATTGTGGGCCCCACAGTCTCATCAGTGGGCTGGTGTCCAATCTACCATCTCCAGAATTGCTTCCTTTCATTGCCAAATATCTCCATCATCCTCCATGAATTCTCCATTGACCCCTGAATGAAACATGTTCATATTGGAGTTTATATCAATTTCCAAAAATATCAATTTAAAATATTTATAATTAGATGAATCATTGGTTACTTCAAATGATGTTAAAAAATGTACCACATAATAGTGCATTTTAAGAAGGTATTACAATCATAATGTGAAATGATGTTCAAAGTGTAAAATGCACTAAATGGTGTTTATGAATAATAAAGAACATGAATATTATATATATTAACAATTAATATTAGCCTCATTTTGTGTCTAATAAAATCCCCACTAAAGCCTAAAAAATGAAAGTATACCATTAAAAGTCTATAAAACCCCTAATAAATGATAATAAAACCTAACAAAGCATAAAAGGGTTAATAAACCCTAATAAACAGCACTAAACACTAAAAACCCTTATATACCATCTTAAAAATTAATAAACCATAATGAACGATAATAACCTCTAATAAATCCTAAACATACCCAAATATACCATAATATACCCTAATAAACCAAACTCAATCCTATTAAAACCCAAAAAATAACTAATAAACCACAACACACCATAATAAACCCTAATAAAATCCTAATAACCCCCAACAAACCCTAAAAAACTCTAATATACCATTAAAAACCCATAAAACCCTAACAAACCATATTGAATTTTAATAACACCTAAAAATTCTAAAAAATGCTAGTAAACCCTAAAAATACCTCTAATAATAATAATAATAGTAATAGTAATAACGCACGTGCATGTGCATATGCATGTACATGGTTTAAATAATAAATCATAACACACATGTATGTGCATATGCCTACGCATTTGTATGTGAATGATAATAAATAATAAATAATAAATAACAACGCATGTGAATTACATGTGTATGTGCATGTGCATGTGAATGATTATAAATAATAAATAATAATGCACATCCAAGTTCATGTGCATGTGCATGTGCATGTGCATGTGCATGTGCATGTGCATGTGCATGGTAATAAAAAATAAATAATAACCAATTCCACATAAATGTGCATTTTCTTGTGAATGATTATAAATAATAAATAATAACACATGTGATAATAGAATAATGCGCATGCATTGCGTGTGCACGTGCAAGAGAATAAATAATAATAACACATGTGATAATAGAATAACGCAAGTGCGTTTCATTTTCATGTTCATTATAATAAATAATATATAATAATCCAGGTGCATGTGCATTTTCTTTTAATGATAATGATAATGATGCATGCACGTGCATTTTAATAAATTATAAATAACAATGCACATGCATGCCCATTTGTATTTGATGATACAAACAAAAATAATAATAATAATAATAATAATAATAGAATAACGCAAGTGAAATTCATGTGCACCTGCATGGTAGTAAATAATAAATAAATTATAAAAAATAAGAATGCACATGCATGTGCATGTGTATTTACATTTGATGATAATATTAATAATACTAATTGTAATAATAATAATAACAACGCATGCACGTGAATGGTAATAAATAATAAATAACAACGCACATGCATGTGCATTTTCATGTGATAATGATTATAATAATGATAATGATAATGATAATAATAATAATAATAATTATTGTGAAAATAGTAATAATAATAAAAGAATAATACAAGTGCATTGCATATGCATGTGCATGGTAATAAATAATAAATAATAACGCATGTGCATCTAAATTTACATGTGATGATAGTAATAATAACAGCAGTAGTAATAATAGTAATAGTAGTGGTGATAATAGTAGTAGTACCAATGCATGTGATAATAGAATATTGCAAGTGCATTATGTGAGAACGTGCATGGTAATAAATAATAACACTCGAGCATTGCATTTTCATCTGATGATGATGGTGGTGGTGATAATAATAATAATAATAATAATAATAATAACATCGCATGTGGTAATATAATAATGCACGTGAATTGAATGTGCGTGTATGTGCATTTTCATGTGCATTTTCATGTGATGATAATAACAATAACAACAACAACAAAAACAACTTCCATAATAATAATCACAATAATAATAAGAACGCATTTGATAATAAAATAATGTGTGTGCATTTCATGTGCACATGAATGGTAATAAAAACACAATAATAATGCACGTGCATGTGCATGTGGATGAGATGATGATAATAATTATAATAATAATAGTAATAATAAGTTATAGTTGTTTGAAAAAACAGCAGACATGACAAAAATGCTAAAAAAGGTCCTAAAAAAACCTAACAAATCACAGAGTCATTGAAAAAGCCATAAATTCTTCTTCGAGTGTCCATTTCTGCTTCGTGAATAGTCAAACTAAATCTCATGGAACGAACTATGATAAAAATAGGTGTCAAAGGCCGAACAGACACACAGATCAGACATTATGACCATTTTAAGAAGTATTTGACAGGGATCCGTACACGGAAATGGAGTTCTGGAGTCCTTATGATGGGTTTCTAGGATTTTATGGTATCAAACATGACTTGAAATATGTTCAATCCATCCTTTTTTGTATATCTCTTCACTAATTTCCATTTGATATGTGGTAGAGCTCAAACGGAAAACCGGAGCGAATGTTATGGTCGTTTGAAGTTGGACTTTTTTTTTGAGTGGTATAACTAATATATCTTATATTTCTTTGATCTTCACATAGTTTATACTAAACATGGTCCTCACTCATCTCAAAAACTTCGATTTGACGGGTCACAGTGCTCAAATGGACACGACAAGGAGAAGTTATTTCTATTTTAGTGGGTTGTAGGTTTCTTAGGTTTTTAGGTGCTAGGAGAGTTTCTCAAATTAAAATGACAATAACATCTGCTACATGAGTTAATTTTGGCTCTACCACAGACCAAATCGAATATTGTGAAAAGATACATACTCTATTAACCACTATAACCATTTATAACATTCTTCAACCCCCCAAAAGACCCAAAATCCCTTTGGATGGTCAAAAGATTGGCTTTTGGTGTCCGTTTTGCAATAACTTCTTCTATGGGTGTCTGTTTTTCCTCTACCACATATCAAATCGATGTTTGTGACTATACCTACACTTCTATAACCACACAAGCTCCTTATCTCATCCTTGAAGGCCAAAATAATTGCCTAAACCCTTCAAAAGACCAAAACTTATACTCCGGGAGTCTGTTTTGCCTCTATAATATATCAAATTGAAGATTTCGACTAGATATACACATATATGACCAATACAAACACCGTATCACATTCTTAATGTCCCAAAAGGTACTTAAGTCCTCCAAATGACCATAACTTCTACTCTGGGTGTCTGTTTCACCTCTACCACATATCAAATTGAGGCTTGCGACTAGCACTGCACATCTATGAAAACCATGAACAACTAAATAACCCCAAAAACCATGAATAACTCCATAAAAACACAAAACCATTAAAAACCAGGAAAAAACCTAACTAACCCTAACAAACACTAAAAATCCCTAAAAACCCTAACAAACCCTAACAAACCCCCAAACCCTGCAAAACATAACAAACCCTAAAAAACCCTAAAAACCCTAACAAGCCCTAAAAAACCCCAAGAATCACTAAGAAACCCAAATAAAACCCCAATAAAACCAAATAAACCCTAAAAACCCTTATGAAACCATAATAAATCCAAACAAAACCCTAAAAACCCTAACAGAACCCTATGAAGACCTATGAAACACTAACAGTCCCTTAGAAACCATAACACACCCTTAGAAACCCTAAAACACCCTTATAAACCCTAGCACTTCCCTAAAATCTCCAACACACCCATAGAAACCCTAACACAACCTTAGAGACCCTTAGAAATTATAAAACACCCTTAGAAACCCTAACCCGCCCATAAAAAACCTAACACACCCTTAGAAACCCAAACAAACCCTTAGGCACCCTAAATCACTCGATTAAGCACTAATAAATCCTAAAAAAACCTACCAACCAATAATAAACCATAATAAATTGCAATAAACCCTAACGCCCCCTACTGAACCCTAATAAACACTAATAAATCATAATAAACCCTAAAACCCCTACTTGACCCTAATAAAAGCTAAAAAATACCTAAAACCCCAAATATACAAAAAAAATGCTATTAAACCATTAAAAACACTAATATTCACAAAAAACCCAAACAAACACGGTAAAACCTGACAAAAACCTAAAAACCCCAAAAAGCCCAAAAAAACCAAAAAACCAAAAAACCAAAAAACCCTAAAAAAACCTAAAAACCCTAAAAACATTAAAAATCCTAAAATCCCTAAAAACATTAAAAATCCTAAAAGCCCTAAAAATCCTAAAAACCCCTAAAACCCCTAAAAACATGAAGAAAACTATTAAGATGGCAGCTCTACTCTCTCATGATGGCGATTCTACTCTTCCCCAGAAAGCATGAAGACGAAGATCGCTCCTACGCCTCGGCCTTCCCCCTTCGCGGGGGAGGGGCCTCCACTGGCTCCTGTTGATGACCATCCTTTTGTTATGTTCTCAGATCCGGACCTACTTCCCCCTTTTCCACGAATTGACATATTTGTGTTTGAAAAATGGGACCTCCAAGATCGAGCTACGGTAGGTCTTCTTGATTGTGGTCATATCTTGATTCTCTTTGAATCAGAGGAGGATCTATTCAATGCTTGGTCTCGGCTCCAAGAAGATGCAATGGTGCCCAGTTTTTTCTTTCTAGGTGGAGCTTTGATATGTACTTGAATCGCGATTCTCCGATGGTTGCTTCGTGGGTTAGTATTCCAGAACTGCCCCTTCCATTTCAAAACTTTTCCATTATCTCTATGCTGGGGAATCTTGTGGGAAGGTTCTTATGTGTGGATAGTAGGACCAGGGCCCTTTTTCACCCAGTTTCCCCAAGGGCCTTCATTGAAATTGATGATTCTAAAGGACCAGTTGACTTTGTTTGGATTGCTGTTGGTGAGGAACTTCGGTGGACGCAACCTGTTATTTTTGAATCATGGACTGATTTATGTTCCTCCTGTTGGCTTCTAGGTCATAGTTCTCGGGCTTGTAGGCATGGCATCATGAGTTTTGGTGTTTTTAATCATGCTCAAGAGGTGGTCGGTGAAGGGAATCAGGGCCTTAGCGCTGTGTAGAAGGAGGTTGCATCAGCTATTTCTTCTGGGCATGAGCGGACTATTGCTAAGGGAGTGGAATCTTCTCTTCGTCTAGGTCTTGCAACGCTGAGCTCATGGATTGTGAAAGATAGATCTCCGGTTGTTCATGAGGGAGTTGGCTCTGTAGTGGATATTCACAGCTTTGGAAAAGTGGTTGTCCAGTGTCAACTGGAACCTAAGGTACATGATATCTTCAAGTTCTTGAGGTGTGATCTGAAGCTCCCAGATGCTGGACATTCTCATGGAATCGAGGTTTCTGCTGGGCTGGAGTTTGAGGAGGAGGTGCAAGGGTCCCTAGACACTGTGGGATGTGAGATCTCTACTGAGCAGATACAAAATAAGGTGCAGGCCGCTACTGCTGAGAATGGTGGAGGGAGCGTGTCCTAGAATCCTCTGGTGGCTGATGCTGGGAGTGTGAAGCCTCCTTTTCAGGTACTAACGGATGAGCTTGCTACTAGACGGGGGTGAGGGAATGTGGACCAGCATGCTAGTGAAGTTGGAATGATATTGAGAGCTTTTGGGAGCCTTGATAGTGCTGGTGAATGGGAGCATAAGGCGATGGCTGATCTGGAGGTCGAGAATGTTGTAAATGTTGCCTAGGTTGAGGGTAATGGGGGTGTCCTCATCAAGTCTTTGATGAGCACTTCAGAACCCTTGGAACTAGTTCCGATCGCAGTGGATGCTTCAGAGGCGCATGATGTGAATTTTGTTGAGGATGGGAACTCAAAATGTTTGGTTCTGAAAGAAATGACTTTGGAGGACCCCAATGTGATTATTGTACCTATGCAGTCTTCTTTTTTGCAGGAGGGAATGGAATCTGAGTGTTTGATTCTTTGGGAGAGTGGATCTGATGATGGTTATAGGATGAAATCGAACATGGCCTACATCTTAATGGGCAAGGACTTACTTACTGGGAAGGATAATTTTTTAGGGGGGCTGTCCAGGGAGTGGTTTCCACCTCCCACCTCATGTTTTCTCAACCAGGAGGACACTGTTATCCCGGTCTAGGGGAAGCATGGTGATATTGGCACTGTAGCCCTGAAAGTGAGAAGGCCAAGGAAGGACTATTCTTCTATTCTGAGAATGGTATCTATGAGGGCCTCCAGTAAAGCTTCGAAGAATTCCTCTAGAAAGGTGGGGAGGTCTTCTAGGAAGCATTTGAATGTGGAGTAGGTGAAGTTAAGGGAATACTACACCAACATCATGAGGCAGTATGATTCTTCTGATTGGGAGTCAGCAGACACTGATGCGACCTCTGGCTATGGTGTTGAGGGAGAGCCCATGGTGCGGATAATGATGATGATGGTGGGGAAGTCTGGTAGACCTGTGCTAGATGCTGGATGCTGGATGGCTGGGAAATGTTGTTGGTGATGCTCTTATTTCTCTTTACTTTCTCTTTTTTTGTGTCTTTTGATGTTTTTGGGACTTGTGGGTTTGGTCGGGGCGTCTAGGGTTTTTGGGTGTGGGTTGATTGACCCCACCCCTCCATTGTCCCATGTGTCTTTTTTTCTAATAAATTTTGGGGGGGTTCGGAATAGCCTGGCCCCAAGCCTTCCTTTCCCTAAAAACACGAAAAAACCAAAAAACCAGAAAACAAACCTAAAAACCCTTAATAAACCTAAAAAACCTAAAAAACGCTCAAAAAATGCTAATAACCCTAAAATCCCCTAAAAAGGCTAAAAACCCCTATAATGCCTAAAAATGCCTAACAAAACCCTAACCAACACTATGAAACCCTTAAACCCCCTAAAAACCCTCTAGCAAACCCTAAAACCCTCACAAGAAACCCTAATACACCATAAAGAACCCTAAAGATCCCTAAAATCCCTAAAAACCCTAAAGAACCACTAAAGCCACTAACAACGCTACATACACCCTAAAAATTACAACAAAAAACCGAAAAATGCTTCAAAACCCAAAAAACACAACAAAACCCCAAAAACGCTAAAATAACCCTATCCAAGCATAAAAAATCCAAACACACCCATAAAATCCAAAAAAAACTCATAAAATCCCAAAAAACTCAAACAAACCGTAACAAACCCTAAAAACCCTAAAAAAACCTAAAAATCATATAAACCACTAATAACCCCTAATAAGCAATAATAAACCCTAATAACCCCTAAAACCCACTATTAAACCCTAAAAACCAAAATAAATACTAATAAATCAAAATTAACTCTAATAAACCCTAATAAAATCTATTTGACCCTAATAAATTCTAACAAGGCCCTAAACACCTAATATACAACAAAAAATATATTAAACCATAATAAACCCTAATAATAACTAAAATCCCTAATAATCACTAAAACCCTAACAAACCTGACAAAACGCTACAAAAAACTCCAAATAAAAGCCTAAAAACCCTACAACCCTCTAATAAACCATAACAAACCCTAATAAATTCCTAACAAACCCTAACAACCCCAAATAAATCATAAAAAATCCTAAAAACACCAAATAAATCGTAACAAACTGAAACAAACCTTAACAAACCCCTAATAAATTGCAATAAACCCTAACAAATCATAATAAACCCTAATAAATCGTAGTAAACCAAAATACACGTTACAAAACCCTAATAAATAAAATAAACCCTATTAAACCCTAGTAAATGATAAATAACCCTAAAAAGGTTGATAAACTCTAGAAAAAGCTATTAATGCCCACAAAAGCCCAATAAAACCCTAATATACAATAAAAACACTAATAAATTTAACTAATCCTAAAAACAATAATAAACCCTAAAAACCCCAAATAAACCCTAAAGAACCATATTAATCTCTAAAGAACACAAAAACCCCTAAAGAACCCCAAAAAATGCTTAAACATGTTATATAATCCCTAAAAACTACGATAATAACCAAACAAACCCTAAAACACATTAAAAACACAAACAACCCCTATCAATCCCAAAAAAACAAACAAAACCCATAACCCCTGTAACACACTGAGATTTTATGAAAATTATTCTTTTAATTTCATTGATGTCTTGTGTTGTATGCTAAACCAAAATTAGCTTTTGGTATACGCTACACCATATTAGCTTATATTATACGCAGACACTATTCTTGGCTTGTGTTGCACACAAGAGCAACCTTCCTCAATAGAGTGTGTTGTACGCAATACTGATTTTCACTAAACAACAATATATTGTTATAATATTATTATGAACTAGCCTTTATGAATATTAGTAACTACATTTTTAATTTTATGACATTATAATTCATCTTACACATTTTATAGAACATGGTATGAGAACAAAATAAATTTTTGGGGTAAAATAAGTATTTTTCAAAAAATGCAGTTTTTCCATCTTTTGATGAAACACCCACATTAAATTTAGTTTTTGAAATTTTTATAAGTTAAATTTGAAAATATAAAATTCTTATTTTGATTCAGGATATAATAATTTACTTTGGATAAATTTTTGATATTTTTTCAGATAAGTTTCTTATTTAGATGAATATTAAAAATACGCTAAATTCTAATTAAAAACAACTTTTTTTAATCAAGATAATTTATATGGTTAAATTATAATATTTAATGGATTTAAAGTATAAATAGAATGAATTTTTATCATTTAATATAATTTAAGTCATTAGCATTAATTTTACACTGAATTGATAAGTAAAATCATTTCAATATTTTGCAACGTTTTAACTTTTAAAACCTGTTTTCCCAACAACGGGATTAATTTTAAATTAAATAATTCATGTTTTGTGTTTTGAATTTGAAAAAATAGATTCAATATTTGGAATCAGTAGGTCCAAATTATGTTAAAAAGCTACTTTTTATTTTTAGGCATTACGAATAGTAACTACGGTAAATTTTATTTACCATAGTTTAAGGTAAATCGGGTAATTAAGGGTAAATATAAAATTATAAAATTACCCTAACACTTTTCATAATATAATTGGATGATTATATTTTGATTTAAATCATACTTGGGTCGAAATGGAATCTAATGGAACCCACTTGTATTTGATTAAGACCTTTTATTTATTTTATTTAAAGGAAAGTGAAATATGTCTCACTCAAACTTTAATAATTAGATTATTTTTAATATACGGTTATATAGAATATAAATTATATTATAAATTATAATTTTAAATCTAAATTTTGTTTCTTTATCATGGTATTTTTTTTGTAATTTTTAAGAAATATTTACTTTCCTTAATAGCCTATACATTATTGATGTAGAAATTATTTATTTAGTGAAAAATCAATAATATAGTTTTTATTTAAATAACAATACCTATCAAAAAGACCAGAAACATGACCAAACATTTTTGGTAGTGTATATATATACCCTAATAATCCAAGGGTCAGTTTTTGGACCATTTGGAGCCTTATAAAACTGATTAGGACATTTATATTATTTTATTTTAAATGATGTCAAAGATGTCACGTTCATAATTTAATAAATATAACAATTTAAATGTTGGGATTTTAAAATTATAAATTAGAGTAAAAATATTATTTTGAAAGGTATTATATTTATCTTCATCATAGGATTTTATTTTTAATTTTTATGGAACAAATAATTATATTAAATAATTATACAAAAATGATGTAGTAATTATTTTATTAAGAGATATACCAAATAAACGGTTTTAAAAATATTAAAATAAATAATATATGAAACAATTAATGGGAACCATGATTTTTTTTGATGAATATTACATGTTAGTAATCTATTATATATTTTGGTTTGAACATATCTTCTGTAATTTCAAATAATGAATAGTGTCAAAATTGACACTATTGATATTTTATAAAAATATCATATTATTAAATTATATAAAAATCCAAAAAGTATTTAAAAAATATAAATTTAAATTATATGGTCTAAAAGGTTATAAAGTATCCAATTATGGGAAATTTAAAACATTTAAGTATGTATTTATAACAAATTTAAAATTTAGAATATTATTACCACAAATAAAATTAAATAGATTAAATAATGATAAATCAAGTTGATAAGGTTTAAAATAAACATAAAACATGTCTACATTTTATTGGTAGATAAGATTAAAACCCTATATCATATAATCATCTAATTTAGTAATTTTTGGTGGTTTTTATACGGGGTTTTATTTTATTATTAATTAATATATTTAAGGTTTCCAAAAGTGTCCCTCTCCTCTCCTATATAAGGGCATATCCTTCCCTCTCATCTTCACTCAATTTTGAGCCTTCATGCTTGGACAACCCCTAAAAAATTTCTTCTCAACCTCTATAGTTATATTATAGAGGTTCTGGTCTTCTCAAAAGACCAACTCCAGTGCCTTAAGATGAAGCTTAAAAGAGGTGTGTCGAAGAAGAGGTAATCTCTTATACCGATTCTTTCAAGTTTATTTCTTCTTCAACTTCATCTTATTTAGTTGTTTCATTATAATGTAATAACATCAGTATCACTAATATACTAATATGTTATTATAAATATGAAAAACCCTCATTTCACCTTTTGTCCTTCATACGGAAAATGAAATCACCGCGCGTGCGTACATACAGAATACCGTCTCCACGCCGTGGTGTAATCTGTTATTCCACCACCACCATACATGGATGGGTATAATGGTGTAACGAATAAAAATATATAGTTATTATAACATCATAATTATTATGAGATATTATATCATCCACTCTAATTCCATTCAATAATTATGGGAACGATATCATCGCCCGTCTGTACGTACGGATTACCATCTCCACAATGCGGTGAGATTCAGTCCCCATGTTAACCATTCAAGAATGATAATAAAGTATATGTAATGAATAATAATGGTATATATAACATAATAATTCTACTGTATTTATGTATATATATATATGTCATATACTTACTTCGATTCAATTCAACAAGGAAAGTAAAACAACGTTCATGCGTACGTACGACCTATCGTCTTTATGAACAGTATGGTTCATTTCATTTATCTATATATTATATACATATATATACTGAATATATATGATATATAAATCTTGTTTTACATTCTGAATTTAAGTAAATAATTGTATAAGTAATAATAATATCAATAACAACAAGTCCAAACACGTACTATAAATGAAACGATTTTACCAAAAATGATGCTTTAACATGGAATTGACCAAAGAACGGGTAATATAATGTCATAAGTGAATCATATATGATATCATAAATATTATTATGGTTCTATTACAAGTTAATAATATATTTATACCCACCATATAGTAGTTTCAGACACATATGGAAGAAATTGGACCTAAGGTAAGGGATAATTTTGCAAATCTCATTTTTATCCGAGATTGCTTATATGTAAGTATTTATTGGGGTTATATTTTTTTCATCCATGTCCATAAAAATGTTTTTAATAAAGTGTTTAATATTCTTCCATGTATGTTTAAAGTCATGTTTACCCCTTTTTTACTTTTATTTTGTGTTATGGAAGGAATCCTTCTTTTGTTTACCATACGTGGTACTTTTTGATTTTTCTGTTAAAAGTACGAGGAGAAACCTTTTTTAACTTATACATCATGAATGGATTTTTATGGTTTCATAATGCCTAATTTTCATGAAGTTTCCTCTATAATTTTTCAATTTTATTTTCAAAAAAATCCTTTTCTTTTAAAATTGAATGGCATTTTCTGATATGAAAATGATTTTAAAGAAGAAAGGATATTTTCCTCGTAAATTCATTTCAAGTGTTTTGTCAAAACTATTTTCCATATAGGATTACATTATTTAGTATAATTATGTTTCAAGTATAACTTCTTTATTATTTACATGGTTTGATTCCTTTTATGATGAAATGATATCCATTTGTTTTATATGGATTACGTTATGATGGGATGATGTTTATAAAACCCATTTTATTCTTTGGGTTATGATTAATGATTTATGATTATTTTGTGGCACCAGTAATAATGATTTCATAATTAGATGTCTGGGACTTATATCACCCTCTAATGCATTGGGTAATTATTTTTATCTCATGAGATAAACATGGATAGAATGGCAAGTTAATCTAGTTAAGTGGTACAGGACTGGAATGTGGAGTGAACTCGATTCAGTAAGGGACTTTGTCCACTAAGATGGTCTTGAAAGCAATGACTTGGCTACTATGGAAATCATATCATGTGATTAATGGTTTTCCACAATTACATGTTTTATTCCCATGCTATTTTATAATGATTAATGATCCTTTATGATCTCATCCTTATGTACTGCCAAGATTTATTTCTCAAAATTTTGATGTTTAAACTTTATGTTCCTGTTTTTTTAGTTCAAATGTATATTATTTGTTCTATTTTCTCCATGTTTACCCTTAATGATAATTTGAGCTAACCCTTTATATGTTTTATTTTCCCCAGGATTTAAAGAAAGGTTTTAGGTAAGAAAAAAAGGGGAAGATCCTTATGGGATATGTTGAAGATCACTCACCATGATTAGAAGATTATGTTCTGAGTTTCCAAAGACACTAAACTATTACGATCCTTGACGGTTGGTTCTTGTTATGTATTAATTATTCCGCAAAAGTAATGTAACATCCATGTATTTCAAGCTTGATCCTATATAGTTGGTATCAGAGGAAAGGTTTAGTTAACCTTTGGAAAATAGGATGCGAAAAATTTAGTGAGATCCCTAGAGATATTTATAAGGAATGTCTAGTTATGTCCCAAAGGATACGTATAAGTAAAGGTTATAGTCCTAGAATTACGGTAAGGATCTTAAAATTTAACCTAAGATGTTAGATATTGAAGGTACTCCCCCTTGATTATGATTTTGTCATATCACACTATTCTTTTTGGGGTTTAGAATATGGCTGGAAACATGAAGATTCACGATAATGGAGGATATGATGGACAATGGAATGATATTCTTCATGAGAAACCAAATGAAATTGGATCTTGAAGTCCACATATCGTTATTATTCCTAATAAGAAATCTCATAATATGATCAATAATCTCAACTTTGGTAAGTTTACTGACTTATCTAATAATAGAATGATGGAGTTTCATGATGATCATATAGGAATGAAAGTTCAATTACCCTCATGTAAATCATGTGGGAAGAGGCATCAGGGAGAATGTTTCAAAGGAACTGGAAGATGCTTTGGGTGTGGAAAAGAAGGACACAAATCCAGTAATTGTAAAGGAAAGGGTTCAGTTAACACCATGAAAAAGGATAATGGTATTGCTAAGACATCAACAATGGTTAAATGTTTTAAATGTGGAACGTACGGGAATTATGCATACCAATTCTGTAACATCCCCAAATGATAAAGGGTGAAATGACTAAATGATATGACTCATGTCAACAAGGTGCACCTTCCTTTTCGGGAGCCTACCTAATTAGAACTCCACAGTTAAGCGTGCTTGGCCTGGAGTAGTGATCAGGATGGGTGACCTCCTGGGAAGTTTCTCAGGGTGTGTGTGAGTGAGGACAAAGCACACTGGAAATGACACGTGTTGGCCTGTGGGGACTATCATTAGTCAGATGACCCGTTCAGGCATGTGGGTGGACCCTGGGGTGGGCCCCACATGTCTGCGGGGGCAACTGGTGGTACCTGGTGGGCCAGGACCCGACGGCCATGTTAAGGCGGGGTGGTTGTGCTGTCACCGGGACCCGGTTGTCACATTTGGTATCAGAGGAGGAACCCAGCCTTAAGTGCGCGGTGCACTGCCTGGGTTGAGATGTAGGGCCCACAACGAGGGTGTTGTGCTCTAAAGGGGGGGTGATTGTAACATCCCCAAATGATAAAGGGTGAAATGACTAAATGATATGACTCATGTCAACAAGGTGCACCTTCCTTTTCGGGAGCCTACCTGATTAGAACTCCACAGTTAAACGTGTTTGGCCTGGAGTAGTGATCAGGATGGGTGACCTCCTGGGAAGTTTCTCAGGGTGTGTGTGAGTGAGGACAAAGCACACTGGAAAGGACACGTGTTGGCCTGTGGGGACTATCATTAGTCAGATGACCCGTTCAGGCATGTGGGTGGACCCTGGGGTGGGCCCCACATGTCTGCGGGGGCAACTGGTGGTACCTGGTGGGCCAGGACCCGACGGCCATGTTAAGGCGGGGTGGTTGTGCTGTCACCGGGACCCGGTTGTCACAAATTCCCTAAGGGAAAATCTCATGAAGAGAATCAGTATGGTCGTATGGGTAGTATTTATGGTGATGATGATGAAGAGACTACAAATGGTATATGAGATTAAATAATTGTTGAGGAATACAATGATGAATCTCGGTCAATGGTTTAAGAAGTTAGTGGAATGATTGTATATTTATCAAGAGTAATTTTGTATAAGTAATTTCATGGTACTCTGGAAAAAATAAACATATAAGGATTGTTACACTGTTGTTTTTATTTACGTTTTTTGAAAATATATGTTGAATGGTACTCGTAAGCATGAAATGTTATTAAGATATTTTTTGAAAGCATATGATATGTTCATAATGAAGGGATAAGGAGATAATGAAATGTTTTATAATATTAATGAGCTTATGAATGATATAAGGACAAAGTGATATCATGGTTTGAGTATATAGAAATTCTGGGATCATTCATGTTTTCAAAAAGATTATATGGTCACGCATGTTTCAAGAGAATACATGATTAAGGTATTCACATGATTGAAATGCGATCAACAAGATATATGTTATGATATATGGGGTATAAATGATGGTATTCACATGCTTGTTATGTGACCGTTCTAGTAATCGTTTTCATTATACTATGATATTGGACAGATGTATTTTGGATAAGCCTAAATATTGGATTGGATTATGTTGGACATCAGATATTATTATTTAAGGATAGAACTTTTTTTCGATATTGTTTATGGAATGTTATAATAGTGTGGTTTTAGAAAAAGGAAAACCCATAGGACGAGGGACAACCCGTCGCGTCGGACAAGGCTATGGGAATCGAACCCACAACTGAAGTGCGACAAGCCTTTATTGCATACCACTGGCCTATAGAAAGTCCCTGGTTAGTATAAACTAGTTTTAATTTATTAAGTGGTATGAGATATGAATTATAAGTCCATTTTAGGAACCATATACGATTAATTTCACTATAGATGGACTTATGTATATTTAATAACTTTTTCTAACCTTTCATTTGAGACAGATGGAATGACCAATCATTCTATCTCATGATCTGATAACACTTCATGAATGAAAAATTCAACACAATTTCTTTATGATATGAAGTGGAAATTGTTCAAGGAATGACCAATGGTGAGATTGTACCAAAATCAAGAATGCATTTCTTCTAATTCCATTTTTTTCAAGTTTAGGGAAAAGATCTTGAAAACCAAAAATGTTGTCCTATTTCCCTCATATCGGATGAATTAGATAGTACCTTAGATCATCACAAATTTATGGCTTTGTGATTGTTGTATTTTTCATAGCCATGTTCTCTACGACTCTCCATAAGAACTTGATGGTAAGATTTCTCTTTCATATCCATATTATAACATATGTTCTCCTATGTGGAAACCCAGTTATTAGTTAATTTGGGTAACCATTATTTTTCATAATTTAGGTTTTAAGGTTAAGTTTTGGTATTCCTTTTTACGATTTGGGTTTCTATTAAAGAAACTTTCATGTAGTAAACCATTTATAACCCTGAAAAATTTTGAGAGCGAAATTCATTTTAAGAGGGGTAGAATGTAAAACCCCGAAATTTTATGAAATATATTCTTTTAATTTCATTTATGTCTTGTGTTGTATGCTATACCAAAATTATATTTTGCTATATGCAATGATTTATTATCTTATATTATACACAAACACTATTCGTGGCTTGTGTTGCACGCAAGAGCAACCTTCCTCAATAGCGTTTGTTGTACACAATACTGAGTTTCACTAAACAACGATATATTGTTATAATATTATTATGAACTAGATGTTATGAATATTAGTAACTAAATTTTTAATTTTATGACATTATAATTCATCTTACACATCTTATAGAACATGGTATGAGAACAAAATAATTTTTTCAGATAAAATAAGTATTTTTCAAAAAATGCAGTTGTGCCGCCTTTTGATGGAGCATCCACATTAAATTTAGTTTTTGACATGTTTAAAAGTTCAATTTGACAAAATAAAATTCATCTTTTGAATCAGGATATAAAAATTTAGTTTCGATAAATTTTTTATATTTTTCTGATAAGTTTATTATTTTGATGAATAGTAAAAATACGCTAAATTTTAAATAAAAACATCTTTTTTTCATCGAGATAATTTATATGGTTAAATTATAATATTTAATGGTTTTAAAGTATAAATAAAATATACTTTTACAATTTAATATAATTTAAGTCATTAGAATTAATTTTACACTGAATTTATAATTAAAAACATTTCAATATTTTGCAATGTTTTAACTTTTAAAAACCGTTTTCACAACAGCAGGATTAATTTTAAATTAAATACTGGAACTTTTGAGTTTTGAATTTGGAAAAATGGATTCCATATTTGGAATCAGTAGGTCCAAATTATGTTAATAAGAT
This sequence comes from Viscum album, assembly GCA_963277665.1. Taxonomy (NCBI): domain Eukaryota; kingdom Viridiplantae; phylum Streptophyta; class Magnoliopsida; order Santalales; family Viscaceae; genus Viscum; species Viscum album. The sequence continues at coordinate 931,295,307 of OY728167.1, forward strand.
ACTTTTATTTTTAGGCTTTTTGAATATTAACTACGACAAAGTTTATTTACCACAGTTAAAGGTAAATCTGGTAATTAAGGGTAAATATAATATTATAAAATTACCCTAACACTTGTCTTATTATAATTGGATGATTATATTTTTCCCTAAATCATAAATGGATCGAAATGGAATCTAATGGAACCCACTTTTATTTGATTGAGACCTTTTATTTATTTTATTTAAAGGAAAGTGAAATATGTCTCACTCAAACATTTATAATTAGATTATTTTTAATATAAGGTTATACCAAATATAAATATGATTATAAATACTAATTAGAAAGCTAAAAGAAATTTACTTTATCATGGTATTTTATTTAATGTTTTTAAAAAAATATTTAATTACATTAATACCTTATACATTGATGATGTAGAAAATATTTATTTAGTGAAAAATCAATAATATAGTTATTATTAAAATAACAATACCTATCAAAAGGACCCGAAACATGACCAAACATTATTTTTAGAGTATATCTATACCCTAATAATCTAAGGTCTGATTTGTGTACCATTTTGAGTTTTATAAAACCGATTAGGACATTTATATTATTTTATTTCAAATGATGTCAAAGATGTCACCTTCATAATTTAATAAATATTACAATTTAAATGTTGTGATTTTAAGATGATAAATTTGAGTAAAAATATTACTATTAAAGGTATTATATTTATATTAATCATAGGATTTTAATTTTATTTTTTATGCAACAAATAAGTATATTAAATAATTATACAAAAATGTTGTCGTAATTATTTTATTAAGAGATATACCAAATAAATGGTTTTAAAAATATTAAAATAAATATATATGAACAAACTAATGTGCCCATTATTTTTTTGATGAATATGACATGTTAGGAATATATTATATATTTTGGCTCGAACATATCTTCTATAAATTCAAATAATGAATAGTGTCAATATTGACATTATTGATATTTTATAACAATAACATATTATTAAATTATTTAAAAATCACAAAAATATTTAAAAACAATAAATTGAAAATTATATGGTCTACAAGGTAATAAAGTATAAAATTATGGGAAATTGAAAACATTTAAGTATGTATTTATAATAATTTAAAATAAAGAATATTATTACCACAAATAAAATTAAATAGATTAAATAATGATAAATCAAGTTGATAAGGATTAAAATAAACTTAAAACATGTCTAAATTTTATTGGTTGATGAGATTACAATCTGATCTCATCTCATCTTCTAATTGAGTAATTTTTGGAGGTTTTTAAGTTGGTTTTCATTTTATTATTAATTAATATATTTAAGGTTTCCAAAAGTGCCCCTCTCCTCTCCTCAATAAGGGCACCTCCTTCCCACTCCTCTTCACTCAATTTTGAGCCTTCATGCTCGGCCAAACCCTGAAAATTTCTCTTCTAAACCACTATAGATATATTATAGAGGTTCTTTTCTTATAAAATGACCAACTCTAGTGCCTTAAAATGAATCTTAAAAGTGGTGCGTCGAAGAAGAGGTAATCTCTTCTACCGATTCTTCCAAGTTACTTTCTTCTTCAACTTCATCATATTTAGTTGTTTCATTATAAAGTAATAACATAAGTATAAATTTTATTCTGATATTTTATTATAAAAATGAAACAACCCCATTTCAATTTCTATTCATCATACGAAAAACAAAATCACCGTGCGTGCGTACATACGGAATACCATCTCCATGCCGTGGTGTAATCTGTTTATCCACCACCACCTTACATGGATGGGTATAATGGTGTGAATAATAACTATATATGGTTATTATAACATCATACTAATTATTAGATATTATATCATCCACTCCAATTCCATTCAATAAATATGGGAATGATATCATCGCTCGTGCGTACATACGAATTACCGTCTCCACGACGCGATGAGATTCATTCTCCATGTTAACCATTCAAGAATGATTATAAAGTATATTTAATGAATAATAATAGTATTTATAACATAATAATGCTACTTCATTTATATATATATATATATATTTCATATACTTACTTCGATTCAAGTCAATAAGGAAAGGAAAACAACGTTCATGCGTACGTACGACCTACCGTCTCTATGAATGGTGTGTTTCATTTCATTTATCTATCTATTATATATATATATACTGAATTTATATGATATATAAATCATTTTTTACATTCTGGAATTAAGTAAATCATGAAATAATTAATAATAATATCAAGAACAACAAGTCCAAACATGTACGATAAATGAAACGATTTTACCGAAAACGATGCTTTAACATGGAATTGACAAAAGAACGGGTAATATAAAGTCATTATTGAATCATATATGATATCGTTAATATTATTATGGTTTTTTTAAAAGTTAATAATATTTTTAAACCCACTATACAATAGTTTCTAACACATATGAAAGAAATTGGATCTAAGGTAAGTGATAATTTTGCAAATCTCATTTTTATCCGAGATTTCTTATACGTAAGTATTTACTGAGGTTATATTTTTTTCTTTCATGTACATAAAAATGTTTTTCATAAAGAGTTTAATATTATTAAATGTATGTCTAAAGTCATGTTTACCCCTTTTTGAATTTTACTTTGTGTTATAGAAGGAATCCTTCTTTTGTTTACCAAATGTGGTACTTTTTTACTTTTCCATTAAAAGTATGAGGAGAATGTTTTTTTAACTTCTTCGGCATGAATGGATTTTTACGGTATCATAACGCCTAATTTTAATTATTCTTCCTTTACATGATTTTATGATTATTTTCAACAAAAATTTTTTTCTTTTAAAATTGATGGAATTTTTTGATAAGAAAATGATTTTAAAGAAGAATGGATATTTTCCTCAATGAATTCATTTCAAGTGTTTTGTCAAAACTAGTTTCCATATAAGATGACATTATTTAGTATTATTATGTTTCAATTATAATGTCTCTATTATTTACATGGTTTTATTCTTTTTATGATGAAATGATATCCATTTGTTTTATATGGATTACGTTATTATGGGATGATGTTTGTGAAACCCATTTTATTCTTTAGGTTATGATGAATTATTTATGTTTATTTTGTGGAACAAGTATGATTGATTTCATTAAAAGATGAGTGGGAACTATATATCCCTCAAATGCATTGGGTAATGATTTATATCTCATGAGATAGACATGGTTGGAACAACATGTTAATCCAGTTCAGTGATACAGGACTAGAATGAGGAGTGAACTCGATTCAGTAAGGGACATTGTCCACTAAGATTGTCTTGACAACAATGTCTTAGCTACTATGGAAATCATTTCATGTGCTTAACGGTTTGTCACAATTACAAGTTTTATTCCAATGCTATTTTATCATGATTAATGTTCCTTTATGATCTATGCCTTATGTGCTTCCAAGATTTATTTCTCAATATTTTTATGTTTAAACTTTATGTTCATGATTTTTTAAGTTCAAATGTATATGATTTGTTTTATTTTCTACATGCTTACCCTTACTGATCATTTGAGCTCACCCTTTATATGTTTTATTTTCCCCAAGATTTAAAGAAAGGTTTTAGGTATGTGAATAAAAGGGGAATATCTTTATGGGAGATGTTAAAGATCTTTCACCATGATTAGAAGATTATGTACCATGTTTCCAAAGACACTAAACTATTACGGTCCTTGAGTGTTGGTTCTGGTTATGTATTAATTATTCCGAAAAAGTAATGTAATGTCTATGTACATTAAGCTTGGGTCTCTACACCCCCACACCCACCAAAAAAACCATTAAAAATCCATCAGATACCATAAAAAACCATAAACACCCGTTAATAACCCTTGAAAGCCCTAAAAAAACTACAAACCATAAAAACCCATTAAAACCCTAAAAAAGGCTTCAAATAGATACATGAACCCTAAAAACGTTACATAAACCCTTAAAAGAGAAAAAACACTAAAAACGTAACATAAACCAAAAAATGCAACATACACCCAAACAACGCTACATAAACCCTAAAAGCACTACATAAACCCTAGAATTGTAACATAAACCCTATAAAACACAACATAAACCCACAAACGCAACATAAACATTAATAAACGCTACATAAAACCTAAAAACCCAATATAAACCCTAAAAACACTACATGAAACCTAAAAATGTTACATAAACCATAAAAAATGCAACATAAATGCTACATCACCCCTTAAAAAGCTACATAAACCCAGAAAATGCAACATAAACCATAAAAACTGCTATATAAAACCTAAACCCTAAACACGCTACATAAACCCTAAAAACGTTACATAAACCCTAAAAATGATACATAAAATGTAAAACTGCTAACTAAACCCTAAAAACGCTACATAAATACAAAAAATGATACATAAACTCTAACAATGCTACACAAACACTAAAAAATGATACAAATACCCTAAAGATGCTTTAAAACCCAAAAAATATTAATCCCTAAAATAAAATAATATAATAAATTAAACCCTAATAAACCCCTAATAAACTCAAATAATCCCTAAAAACACCTTATAATCGCTAAAAACCCTATGAAACTCTACTCAAACCTAATAAAACCCCAAAAATACATAATAAACCCAAATAAATAATAATAAAACCAAACCCTAAAAACACGTTAAGAAATCCTAAACAACCCTAACCAACCCTAATAGACACCAATAAACATTTGTAAACCCTAATAAACCCCAAACAAACCCTAAAAATCCCTAATAAACAATAAATAAATCCAAATAAACCCTCCTCAACCCTAAAAAAACCTTAACACACCATAATACACCCTAATAAAACCCTATAAAACCCTAATAAAAAAATGCTAGTATACCTTAAAAAATCCCTAGAAACCCTGATAAACACTAATATAACCTAATAAACCCTAAAATTCTCATAAAAAAATAAAAAATGATAAAAAAATAAAAACTCACTATATTACCTAAAAATTACGAAACACACTAATATAACCTAATAAAGACAAAAAATACTAATATACGTTAAAAATCCCTAGAAACCCAAAGAAACCATAATAAACTCTTATATAACCTATGAAATAATAAAAAAACTCACAAAACAAAAGACGCTAAAAAACAATAAAAACATGCTATATTTTCTAAAAAGATCTAACAAACACAAATATAACCTAATAAAACAAAAAAAACTAATAAACCCCTAATAAAACCTAATAAACCCTAAAAATCCCTAATAAACCCTAATAAAATATAATAAACCCTAATAAAAGCATAATAAACCCCTAAAAATACATTCTCAACCCTAATAAACATTGACACATCATAAAAAAACCTAATAAAACCCAAATAAACCCCAATAAACAAAAAAAATGCAAAAAACCATTAAAAAGCCCTAGAAATAATAATAAATCATAATTAATTTAAATAAAACCTAATAAACCATTAAAAATGCTTATAAAAACTAAAAACACGCTAATAAAACCTATAAAGTCATAACAACCCCTCATATAAAGTAACAAAAACTAAAACATACTCATATACCCTAATAAAAACACTAACAAACCCTAGTAAAACCTAAAAAACCCTAATAAACCATAATCAACCCTAATAAACCCTAATAAAACCTTAAAATTACCGACTCAACCCTAATAAAACCCTAAAAATACCTACTCAAACCTAATAAACCTTTACACACCATAATAAATCATAATAAATCCCACTAAACCCTAAAAAGCACAAATATACAATTAAAAATACCTAAAACCCCTAATAAATACTAATAAAACCTAACAATGCTTAAAAGCACTAATAAACACGAATAAGCACTACTAAACACTAAAAAGCCCTAATATACCCTCTTAAAAATTAATATACCATAATTAACCATAATAAACCCTAATAAATCCTAAACATACCCAAATATTCCATAATATACCATAATATGTCCTAATAAACCCAACTCAATCCTAGTAAAACCTTAAAAATACCAAATAAACCCTAATAAACCTTAACACATCATAATAAACCCTAATAAAATCCTAATAAGCCCCACCAATCCCTAAAAATGCTAAAACCCCATTAGAAACCCTAAAACCCTAACAAACGTTAATAAATGTTAATAACATATAAAAATAAAAAAAAATGATAGTAAACCCTAAAAATACCTCTAATAATAATAGTAGTAAGAATGCACATTCATGTGTATATGCATGTTCATGGTTTAAATAATAAATCATAACGCACGCGCATGTGCATATGCCTACGCATTTGCACGTTAATGATAATAAATAATAAATTATAAATAATAACACTTTTGAATTGTATGTGTATGTGCATGTACAAGTGAATGATAATAAATAATGAATAATTATGCACATACAAGTGAATGTACATGTGCATGTGCAAGTGAATGTGCATATGCATGTTAATAAACAATAAATAATAACCAAGTCCATATGAATGAGAATTTGCATGTAAATTATAATAAATAATAATTAATAACACGTGTGATAATAGAATAATGCACGTGCATTGCATGTGCATGTGCGTTAGAATAAATAATAATAACACATTTGATAATAGAATAATGCAAGTGCATTGCATTTGCATGTGCATGATAATAAATAATTTATAATAATGCACGTGCATGTGAATTCACGTGTAATGACAATGATAATGACGCATGCACGTGAATGGTAATAAATAATAAATTACAACACATGTGCACGTGCATTTGTATTTGATGATACAAACAAAAACAACAACAACAACAAAAACAACAACAACAACAGCAATAATAATAGAATAACGCAAGTGCATTTCATGTGCACGTGCATAGTAGTAAATAATATATAAATAATAATAAATAATAATGCACATGCATGTGCATGTGCCTTTACATTTGATGATAATATTAATAATACTAATTGTAATAATAATAATAATAACGCATGCACGTGCATGGTAATAAATAATAAATAACAACACACATGCAAGTCCATTTGCATGTGATAATGATAATAATAATGATAATAATAATAATAATAACTTTGATAATAATAATAATAATAAAAGAATAATATAAGTGCATTGCGTATGCACGTACATGGTAATAAATAGTAAATATTAACGTACGTGCATCTACATTTTCATGTGATGATAGTAATAATAATAAAAGTAGTAATAATACTAGTGGTAGTAGTGATAATAGTAGTAGTACTAATGCATATGATAATAGAATATTGCATGTACATTACGTGTGCATGTGTATGGTAATTAATAATAACTCCCGTGCATTGCATTTTGATGTGATGATGACGATGATAATGATAATAATAATATTAATAACAACAACGCATGTGATAATAGAATAATGCACGTTCATTGAATGTTCATGTATGTGAATTTGGATGTGCATTTTCATGTGATGATAATAACAATAACAACAACAACAATAACAATAACAACAAAAACAACAACAACCACAATAATAATAATAACAATAATAATAACAACTCATGTGATCATAAAATAACGTGGGTGCATTGCATGTGAACGTGCATGGTAATAAAAATATTATAATAATGCATGTGCCTCTGAATGTGCATTTTAATGGGATGACGAAGATAATAATAATAATAACAGTAATAGTAAGTTAAAGTTGTTTGAAAAAAACAGCAGACAATACAAAAGTACTGGAAATGGTGTCTCGAAAAACCTAACAAATCACAGAGTCCTTAAAAAGGCATAACTTCTTCTAAAAGTTTCCACTTCTACTCTGTGAATAGTCAAACTAAATCTCATGGAACGAACTATGATAAAAACTGGTGTCATAGGCCGAATAGACACACAGATCAGAAGTTATGATTGTTTGAAGAAAAATTTGACAGGGATTCAGAAATGGAAATGATGTTTTGGAGGCCTTCTAATTGAGTTTTTTGATTTTAGGGTGACAAATATGACTAGAACTTTGGTAAATTTAGTATTCTGCGTAGATCTCTTCGCTGCCTTAAATTTGATATGTGATAGAGCTCAAACGGACAACTTGAGTGAAAGTTATGGTCGTTTGAAGTTGAACTTTTTTTTGGAGTGGTATAGCTAATATATCATCAGTTTCTTTGATCTCCTCACAGTTTTGATTAGACTTGGTCCTCACTCATCTCACAAGATTCTATTTTACTAGTCATACCACTCAAACAGATACCCGAAGGAGATGTTATGCCTATTTTAGTTATGTTGCGGGTTTCTTAGATTTTTAGGCGCTATGTGGGTTTCTCAATTTAAAATGACAATAACTTCTACTATGTGTGTTCATTTTGGCTCTACCAAATATCAAATAGAATATTGTGAAAGGATACGCACTATGGTAACCACTAGAACTAGTTCTGACATTCTTCAACCCCCTAAACGACCCAAAATCCATTTGGATGGTCAAAAGATTGGATTCTGGTGTCTGTTTTACAATAACTTCTTATATGGGTGTCTGTTTTGCCTCTACCACATATAAAATTGAACATGAGACTAGACCAACACTCTTATAACCACTGAAGCACCTTCTCACATCCTTGAGGCCCAAAAAGATACGTAAACCCTCCAAAAGACCATAACTTCTACTCTGGGAGTCCGTTTTGCCTCTATCATATATCTAATCGAATTTTTTGACTAGATCTACACATTTGTGACCAATAGGAACCCCTTATCACGTTCTTAAAGATCCAAAAGGTCTTTAAGTCCTCCAAATGACCATAACTTATGCTCGGGGTGTCCGTTTCACCTCTACCACATATGAAATTGATGCTTGGGACTAGCTCTACACATCTGTGACAACCATGAAAAACTAAATAACCCTAACAAACCATGAATAACCCCATAAACACTAAAAACTATTAAAAACCACGCAAAACCCTAAAAAATCCTAACAAACACTAACAAATCCTAACAAACCCTATCAAACCCTAAAAACCCCAAAAAACCCTAAAAAAGATAACCAACCCTAAAAACCCCTAACAAACCCTAAAAATCCCTCACAAACCCTAAGAAGCACTGAGAAACCCCAATAAACACAAAGAACCTGAAGAAACCCTAAAAAACTGCTAAGAAACCATATGAAACCGTAAAATAACCCTAAAAACCCTAAAACCCTAATAAAACCAAAAGCAAACCTAAGAAACATTAAAACACCCTTAAAACCCCTATCACGCCCTTAGAAACCTTAACACACCCTTAGAAACCCCAGAACACCCTTAGAAACACCAATGCACCCATAAAAACCCTAACACCCTGATAGTTTATGAGAAGTATATTTATTTATGTCCTATGTTATATGCAACATCAAAGTAATATTTCACTACACACAGCACTAGCTTGGCTTGATTTACACGCAATCACGACCTTCCACGATAGCATGTGTTGTATGCAATAGCGAGTTCACTAAACAACGATATGCTATTAAAATATTATATAAACTAGCCATTATGAATAGTAATACCCACTTTTTGAAAATTTATAAATTTTATCTTTCAAAATTGGCTTCATTTTTGGATTTGGAATATCAAAATTAGCCTAGGGTGAAATTTTGGTATTTTTCTGAAAACTTTCAATTTTTGAAGAATTGTGAAAACCCTGAGTTATTGGTTAAAACAGAGTTTTTTTTAAATAATAATTTATTTATTGTAAATTTATTTTAGGTCAAAATAGACACATAATACTTATATAAGTTCAATGTAATTCATTGGAGTCATTTTATAATAAGTTTAGATATATAAAACTTTTATTGAACTTTTCACCGTCTTTTACCCACCTCATAGAAGCATTTAAAATTGTACATAAAACTTAATTTTACCGATTTTGTGAGTTGAATTTCGAAAATCCTAGACACACGGTTATTATCAAGGAGTAAAATGTGGTTCAATGAGATAAACATAATTTTTGGTGAATAGTAAAGTTTTACTTTTATTTACCACGGTTAAAAGTAAATAGGGTAATTAAGGGTATAAATGATAATATTATTACCATAAAACATTTACTAATTCTATTGGATAGGTGTAATTCAACAAAAAACAACCTTAGAAATAAATTATAACCCTTTAGGTCCACTTGGAATAGATTAGGACACTTATTATTATTTTATTTAAAGAAGAGTTAAAAGAGTTAAAATCAAAGTTTAATAAGTAAAACATTTTTAATATAGGGTTATACATAAGATAAATTAGACTATAAATATTCATTATAAAGATAAAAATATTTTCTATATAATGGTTGTTTATTTATAATTTTTAGACATTAAATAATTTAATTTATTTATGACACAATAATGATGCAGTAATTAACTTATTAATGAAATATTAACATAATTGATGTTATAAATACCCAAATAAATGTAATTTGAGACTTTTTATAAATTACATATTTTTTCTAGGGTAATATGACATGATAGTATATACTTAATTAACTTTTTGTGAACTAATCATGCTGTTATTATTTTCAAAAAAATCAATTACCAAATAGTTTCAAAATTGACATAAAAGAGTGTTTAAATGAAATATTATATTATTATTTTTTATTCTATTCTTAAAAATATAATTATTGGAAAAATGACTTAGATAAGGTTATATATATTAATAATTAACCCCTTGGGGTTCTTTTGGCTTGTTATAGTAAGTTTATTAACCATATAGTGTAAGAAAACAAGAAGACACTGTAAAAGTTAAATTATTTAACTTAGAGTTAAATCAAAATGATAAGGTAAAAATAGTAACCTAAACATGTCTAAAACCTATTTTTTGAGAGTATTTAGTCCCATACCCACTTTAGCTTCTAAATAAATCAATTTTGTGCTATTACAAACCGAATATGACATTATTATAAAATAATATTTTATGTTTTTCCTAAGGTGCCCCTCTCCTCCCTTATAAAAGGGAACCTCCTCCCTCTCCTCTTTACACAACATTGAGCATTCAAGCTCTACCAAAACCTGCCCATTTACCTTATCATCTTACTTATAAAGAAACTAGAGGTCCTAGTCTTCTTCAAAGACCAATTTTAGTATCATAAGGGGAGGTTTCAAAGAGGCGTGTCGAAGAAGAGGTAATATCCTTTACCGATTCTTTCAAATTCATTTCTTCTTATACATACTATTATTTTGTTGTTTAATAATAAAGTAATAACATCAGTATCACTAATATACTGATATGTTATTATAAATTTGAAACAACCATATTTCACCTTCGATCCATCCTACGGAAAACGATATCACCGCGCGTGCGTACGTACGGAATACCGTCTCCACGTCGTGGTGTAATCTGTTTTCCACCACCACCTTACTTGGATGGGTATAATGGTGTAAATAATAACTATATATGATTATTTTAAAGTGATATAAATTCTGAAATAGTATACATACACTTCAATACAATTTCATGATCATGGGAACGATATCATCGCTCGTGCGTACGTACGGCCTACCGTCTCCATGATGTGATGCGACTCGTTCTACATGATCTTAATTGAATAATGATTATATAAATGAATTGAATGAATAAATATGATATATATTACACTAAAAACATTCTGGAAATGATTTATCTATAACCTAAAAAGAAGAAAAAGAATTTATTCGACAAAACATGAATAAGAACATAAAGCAATGAACACCTGAATAACAAGTTGCAATGAAATATTACTAAGAGGAATATAAGAATATGAACATATATGATATCATAATAATGAATATGATTCTGTAATAAGTCAATGACATTATTTAAATCATTATACAGGAGTTTCAGATACGTACAAAGCATATCGGACCTAAGGTAAGGGAAAAATCTCACAATTTCATTTTTATCCGAGATTGTTTATACTTCAGAATTTACTAGGGAATATTTATCATCCACATACATGTTTCCTCAATATGTAATATTATTTATATACTCCTAAAATTTTTTAAATCCAATTTTACCTCTTGGTAAATTTTTAGTAAAAGATATTAAAGGAATCTTTGGTCATTTCCAGTACGATATACTTTTTGACTTTTCCGGCCAAAGTATGAGATGAATGTTTTTTTAACTTATACGACATGAATGGATTTTTATGATTTCATAGAAAATTATTTCTATGAAGCTTCCTTTACATGTTTTCAAGTTTATTTTTAATCAACGTCATTTAGTTTAAAATTGTGTGACATGTTAAGAAAGGAAAAATGATTTTTTGAAGTAGAAAGGATATTTTCCTTAAGAATGGTGTTCATGTGTTTTATAAAAAATTATTTTCCATCTAAGATAATATAGGGTTCTGTTTCTATCCCTATTATTACATTGATTTGATTATGTTGTTATAGAAGTATTTTTATTAAGTCCTTTATCTTATATGAATTGTTTTATGATGTCACGATGTTTAAGAATCCCATTTCTATTAAATATATTATGCTATGATGTATGATTTATGATTTGGTGGCACACATAAGAATGGTTTCATTATGAGTTGGGTGGGACCTATATATCCCTCCAATTCATTGGGTAAAGATTTATATCTCATGAGATAGACATGGAAGTAATACATGATTGGAACGAGGAGTGAACTCGGTTCAGTAATGGACTTTGTCTGCTATGATAGTCTTGGCAATGAATCTTGACTAAAATAAAATGATTTTCTAGGATTATGTGTTTATGCCAAAAAGTTTCTTGTTTAAAGTAATGTTTATTGGGATTAAATTTCACTACTATGATTTATCCCATGTTATGATATAATGATCTCTTTTGCAGGTTAAGATTTTCAAAATGTTATGTTCATTTGAATATGATATGATTGATATTTATTTGTTTAACCTTAATGAGCATTTGAGCTCAGCCTTTTGTATGTTTTCTTTTCCCCAGGTCAGGAAGAAGGGTATTAAGTAGGATATGCCAAAAGGGACTCTAGATATGATGAAATAAACGGGAGACAATGTAGATGATTTATGAACCAGTTGTTTATGTTTCCCAGTTTCTAAAGACACTATAGCTATACGGTCCTACCATGGTTTTGTTATATGTTGTAATAAGTGTGCTTCAATTCTGAAGTAATAACCATGTATGTAAAGTATGGGTCATTTTAGAAACAATTAGAAACCATAGAACACCCTTAGAAACCCTAACGCGCCAATAAAAACCCTAACCCACCCTTAGAAACCCTAACACATCCTTAGAAACCCTAACAATCCCTTAGACACCCTAAATCACTCTAATAAGAACTAATAAATCCTAAAAAACCTACCAACCAATAATAAACCACAATAAACCCTAATAAACCCTAAAGCCCACTACTAAACCCTAATAAACACTAATAAATTTTAATAAACACTAAAAACCCTATTAGACCCCAATAAAAGCTACAAAATACCTAAAAACACAAATATACAACAAAAAAACTATTAAACCATTCAAAATGCTAATATTCAAAAAAACCCTAAAAACCCTAAAAACCCTAAAAAATCCTTAAAAACACCTAAAAACCCTTAAAAATCCTAATAACCCTAAAAACTAGAAAAACCTAAAAAACCCGAAAACAAACCTAAAAAACCCTAAAAAACCTAAAAACCCTCAAAAAACCCTAAAAAATCTAAAACCACTAAAACCACTACAAAACCATAAAATACCTAAATTTACCAAACCAAACCCTAACCAACCCTATGAAAACCATAAAAACCCTAAACACCCCCTAACAAACCCTAAAAACCTCAGAAGAAACCCTAATACACCCTAAAGAACCCTAAAAACCCTGAAAACCCTAAAGAACTGTAAAGAACCACTAAAGACAGTAACAACACTACATAAACCCTATCAATTGCTAAAAAACCATAAAAATAATTCAAACCCCACAAAACACAACAAAAACCCCAAAAGACGCTAAAATAACCCTAACAAAGCATAAAAAACCCAAACACACCAATAAAACCGAAAAAAACTCATAGAACCCCAAACAACTCAAACAAACCGTAACAAACCCTAACAAAACATAACAAACCCTAAAAACCTCTAATAACCCCTAATAACCACTAATAAACCCTAATAACCCATAAAACCCACTATTAAACCCTAAAATCTCTAATAAACACTAATAAATCGTAATAACCTGTAATAAAACCTAACAAACTCTATTAGATTCTAATAAATGCTAAAAAAGCCTTAAAACCCATAATATACAATAAAAAACACTATTAAACCATAATAAACCCTAATTATCACTACAAACCCTAAAAACCCGACAAAACGCTACAAAAATCCGTAAATAATAGCCTACAAAACCCTACAACCCACTAATAAACCCTCAAAACCCTATAACCACAAAATAAATCGTAACAAACCCTAACAACCCCAAATAAATCGTAAAAAATTCTAACAACACCAAATAAATCGTAACAAACTGAAATAAACCATAACAAACCCCTGATAAACCCCAATAAACCCTAAAAAATCATAATAAATCCTAATAAATCGTAATATACACAAATACACATTACTAAACCCTAATAAATAAAATAATCCCTAATAAACCCTAATAAATCCTAAATAACCCTAAAAAAGGTTGATAAACCCTAGAAAAAGCTATTATTGCCTACAAAATCCCAATAAAAACCTAATATACAATAAAAAATGCTAATAAATTATAACAAATCCTAAACTACACTAATAAACTCTAAAGAAACCTAATTAACCCTAAAGAACCATATTAAACTCTAAAGAAAACTAAAAACACCAAAAGAACCCAAAAAAGATTTAAAACACATTATATAAACCCTAAAAATAGCTACAATACCCGAACAAACCCTAAAACACACTAAAAAACCCTAACAACCCCTATCAATCCCCAAAAAACAAATAAACCTATAAAATTCCCCAAAACCATAAAAAATCCATCAGCTACCATAAAAACCATTAACACCCATTAATAGCCCTTAAAAACCCTAAAAAATACTACAAACCACAAACAACCATTAAAACCCTAAAAAGTCTTAAAATAGAAACATAAACCCTAAAAATGTTATGTAAACCCAAAAAAATCTACAAAAACCTTAAAAACGCAACATAATGAAAAAACACAACATAAACCTAAAAAATGCTACATAAACCCTAAAAGAACTACATAAACCCTAGAACTATAACATAAACCCTAAAAACACAACATAAACCCCAAAAAATGAAACATAATCATTAAAAAACGCTATATAAAACCTAAAAACACAATATAAACCCTAAAAACACTACATGAACCGTAAAAACATTACATAAACCCTTAAAATGCAACATAAATGCTACATCACCACTAAGAACACTACATAAACCTAGAAAACGCAACATAAACCCTAAAAATGATACATAAAACCTAAACCCTAGACATGCTACAAAAACCCTAAAAATGTTACATAAACCATAAAAATGATACATAAAACCTAAAACTGCTAACTAAACCCTAAAAATGCAACATAAACACTAAAAATGCTACATAAACTCTAATAATGCTACACAAACCCTAAAAATCCTAAAAAACACTAAGGACGCTTCAAAACCCTCAAAAATATTAATCCCTGATATACCATAATATAAAAAATTTAACCATAATAAACCGCTGATAAACCCCTAAAGAACCACTAAAGCCATTAAAAATGCCACATAAACCCGAACAATTGCTACAAAAAAACAAAAAATGCTTCAAAACCCACAAAACGCAACAAAACCCCTAAAACGCCAAAATAACACTAACAAATCATAAAAAATACAAACACACCCATAAAACCCAAAAAAAGCATAAAACCCCAAAAAACTCAAACAAACCGTAACAACCACTAAAAACCCTAACAGAACCTGACAAACCCTAACAACAGCTAATAACCCCTAAGAACCACTAATAAACCATAATAACCCCTAAAACCCACTATTAAACATTAAAAACCCTAATAAACACTAATAAATTTTAATAACCTATAATAAACCCTAAAAAACTCTATTAGATCCTATTAAAGATATAAAATCCCTAAAACCACTAATATACAATATAAAACACTATTAAACCATAATAAACCCTAATAATCACTAAAAACCCTAACAAACCTGACAAAACGCTACAAAAACATCCATATAATAGCCTACAAAACCCTAAAAAACCCTACAACCCACTAATAAACCCTAACAAACCCTAATAACACCAAAATAAATCGTAACAAACCCTAACAACCCCAGATAAATCTTAAAAAATCCTAAAAACACCAAATAAATTGTAACAAACTGAAAAAAACCATAAAAAACCCCTAATAAATAGCAATAAACCCTAAAAAAGGATAATAAACACTAATAAATCGTAATAAACCCAAATACATGTTACTAAACCCTAATAAATAAAATAAACCATAATAAATCCTAAATAACCCTAAAAAGGTTAATAAACCCTAGAAAAACCTATGAATACCTAAAAAATCCCAATAAAACCCTAACATACAATAAAAAATGCTAATAAACTGTAACAAATCCTAAAGAACACTAATAAACCCTAAACAATCCTAGTAAACCCAAAAGAACCATATTAAACTCTAAAGAACACTAAAAAACCCTAAAGAACCCAAAAAATGCTAAAAAATGTTATATAACCCCTCAAACTGCTATAATACCAAAACAAACCCTAAAACATACTAAAAAACCTAAAAACCCCTATCAATCCCAAAAAACAAATAAGCCCATAAAACCCCCCAAAAAACCATTAAAAAGCCATCAAATACCATAAAAAACATAAACACCTGTTAACAAACCATAAAAACCCTAAAAAACACTAAAAACCATAAACAACCATTAAAACCCTAAAAAGGATTCAAATAGATACATAAACCCTAAAAACACTACATAAACCCTAAAAAAGCAACAAAAATCCTAAAAATGGAACATAAACCAAAAAATGCAACAAAAACCCAAAAAAACTACATAAACCTTAAAAGCACTACATAAACCCTAGAATTGTAACATAAACCCTAAAAACAAAACAAAAACCCTAAAAATGCAACATAAACATTAAAAATGCAACATAAAACCTAAAAACACAATATAAACCCTCAAAACACTCCATGAACCATAGAAACGTTACATAAACCCTAAAAAATGCAACATAAATGCTACATCACCAATAAAAATGCTACATAAACCCATAAAATTCAACATAAAACCTAAAAAATTCTACATAAAACGTAAACCCTAAATACACTACATAAACCATAAAAACGTTACATAAACCCTAAAAATTATACATAAAATCTAAAACCACTAACTAAACCCTAAAAACGCTAAATAAACACTAAAATTTCTACATAAACTCTAACATCGCTACACAAACCCAAAAAATGATACAAAAACCCTAAAGACGCTTTAAAACCCTCAAAAATATTAAACCCTAATAAACCCTAATAAACTCTAATAATCCCTAAAAACACATTATAATCCCTAAAATCCTAACAACTCTACTCAACCCTAATAAAACCAAAAAATACCTAATAAACACTAATAAATGATAATAAAACCTAATAAACCCTAAAAATAAGTTAAGAAACCCTAAACAACCCTAACCAACCCTAATAGACACTAATAAACACTAATAAATCCTAATAAACCCCCAAACCCTAAAAAGCCCTAATAAACCATAAATGAAGCCAAATAAACCCAAATCAACCTTAAAAAATCTTAAAACACCATAATAACCCCTAATAAAATCCTATAAAACCATAATAAAGAAAAACAAATTCTAGTATGCCTTAAAAAATCCCTAGAAACCTTGATAAACTCTAATATAACCTAATAGACCCAAAAATCACTCACAAACATTAAAAAATTATCACAAACAATAAAAACATGCTATGTTACCTAAAAATACCTAAAAACACAAATATAACGTATTAAAGACAAAAAATGCTAATATAACATAAAAATCCCTAGAAACCCTAATAAACCATAATAAACTTTAATATTACCAAAGATACCCTCAAACGCTCACAAACTAAAAAAACGCTCACAAAAAATAAAAACATGCTATATTATATAAAAAGACCTAACAAACACTAATATAACCTAATAAAACAAAAAAACTAATAAACCCCTAACAAACCATAATAAACCCTAAAAATCCCTAATAAATCATAATAAAAATGAATAAACCCTAATAAAACCCTAATAATATCTTCTCAACCCTAATAAACATTGCCACACCATAACAAAACCTTATAAAACCCGTCAGAACCCCAATAAACAAAAAGAACGCAAACAAACCATTAACAAACCCTAAAGACCCTAGTAAACCATAATAATTTCAAATATAAGATAATAAACCATTAAAAATGCTCACAAACACTAAAAACACACTAACAAAACCTAAGAAGTCATAAAAACCCCACATATATATTATAAAAAACTAAAAAACACTCATATACCCTAATAAAAACACAAACAAACCCTAGTAAACCCTAAAAATCCCTAATAAACCCTAATAAACGGTACTCAACCCTAGGAAACTCAAATAAAACCTCAAAGATACCGACTCAACCCTAATAAAACCCTATAAATACCTACTCCACCCTAATAAACCTTAGCACACCAGAATAAACCATAATAAACCCCACTAAACCCTAAAAACACAAATATACCATTAAAAAGCCCTAAAACCCCTAATAAATTCTAATAAAACCTAGAAAAGATTAAAACCACTAATAAACTCGAATAAACACTACTAAACACTAAAAAACCCTAATCTACCCTCTTAAAAATTAATAAACCATAATGAACCATAATAAACCCAAATAAATCCTAAACATACCCAAATATACCATAATATACGATAATAAACCCAATTCAATCCTAATAAAACCCTACAAATACCTAATAAACACTAATAAACCTTGACACACCATAATAAACCCTAATAAAATCATAATAACCCCCACCAAATCCTAAAAAATGCTAATATACCATTAAAAACCCTAAAACCCTAACAAACCAAAATAAATGTTAATAACACCAAAAAATCCTAAAAAATGAGAGTAAACCCTAAAAATACCTCTAATAATAGTAGTAGTAATAATGCTGGTGCACGTGCATATGCATGTGCATGGTTTAAATAATAAATCACAACGCACATGCATGCGCATATGCATGTTCATTTTCATTTGAAAGATAATAAATAATAAATTATAAATAATAACGTATGTGAATTGAATGTGTATGTGCATGTGCATGTGAATGATAATAAATAATAAATAATAACGCACATCCAAATGCATGTGCATGTTCATGTGCATGGTAATACACAATTAATAATAACAAAGTCCACATGAATGTGCATTTTCTTGTGAATAATAATAAATAATAAATAATAACACATGTGATAATAGAATAACGCTAGTGCATTACGTGTGCACGTGCATGAGAATAAATAATACTCACATGTGATTAAAGAATAATGAAAGTGCATTGCATTTTCATGTGCATGGTAATAAATAATATATAATAACGCACGTGTATGTGCGTTTTCCTGTAATGATAATGATAATGATTCATGCACGTGCATGGTAATAAATAATAAATAACAACGCACGTGCAGGTGCATTTGTATTTGACGATACGAACAATAATAATAATAATAATAATAACAATAGAATAATGCAAGTGAATTTCATGTGCATTATGTGTGCACGTGCATGGTAAAAAATAATAACACGCGTGTTTTGTATTTGCATGTGATGATGATGACGATGATAATAATAATAATAATAATAACAAAGCATGTGATAATAGAATAACACACATGCATTGAATGTGTTTGTTTATGTATTTTCATGTGCATTTGCATGTGCATTTTCATGTGATGATAATAAAAATAACAACAACAACAATAAAAAAACAACCACAATAATAATAATAACAATAATAACAACAACCTACGTGATAATAAAACAATTGGTGTGCATTCTATGTGCACGTGCATGGTAATAAAAAATAAAAAATAATGCATGTTCTTGTGCATGTGAATGTGCATGAGATGATAATAATAATAATTATAACAACAACACATGTGATAATAGAATAATGCACGTGAACTACATGTGCAATGAATGATAATAAATAATAACACACAGCGCATGTGATGATAATAATAACAATAATAGTAATATTAATAATAATAGCGCATGTGATAGTAGAATAACGCACATGGATTCAATGTGCACATGTATGGTAATAAATAATATCGCACGTGCATTTTCATTTTCATTTGATGATAATTACAATAATAACAATTATAGTAATAATAAAAATAACAATAAAAATGCATGTGATAATCGATTAATGTAGGTGAATTGCTTGTGAGCGTGCATGGTAATAAATAATAACGGACGTGCATGTGCATTTTCAGGTGATGATAATAATAATAATAATAATAGTGATAATAATAATAATAATAACAACAACAAAACATGCATGTGCATGGAAATAAATAATATATAATAAATAGAAAATAATAACACATTTGCATCTGGATTTTCATGTGACGATAATAATAATACTAATAGTAGTAATAACAATAATGATAAATATAATAATGATAATGATAATAATGATAATGATAATAATGATAATAATAACGTGTGTGATAATAGAATAACACATGTCCTAACAACCCCTAAAAAAACCTAACAAACCCTAACAACCACTAATAATCCCTAAGAACCACTAATAAACCCAAATAACACCTGAACTCCACTATTAAGCCCTAAAACCATAATAGACACTAATAAATCATAATAACCTATAATAAACCCTAAATAAACCCTATTAGACTCTAATAAACTCTAAAAAATCCCTAACACCCCTAATATACAATAAAAATCACAATTGAACCATAATAAATCCTAATAATCACTAATAACCCTAACAAACCTGACAAAACACTAAAAACACGGCAAAATAATAGCCTATAAAACCCTAAAACCTGATAATAAGCCCTAAAAACCCTAATAAGCCCATAATAAATCATAACAAACCCTAATAACCCCAAATAAATAGTAACAAATCCTAACAATTCCAAATAAATTGTAACAAACTGAAACAAACCACAACAAACCCCTAATAAACCACAATAAACCCTAAAAAATAATAATAAACCCTAATAAATCGCAATAAACCCAAATACATGTTAATAAACCCTAATAAATAAAATAAACCCTATGAAACCCTAATAAATCCTAAATAACCCTAAAAAGGTTGATAAACCCTAGAAAAAGCTATTAATGCCTACAAAGGCCCAATAAAATGGTAATATACAATAAAAATGCTAATAAACCGTAACAAATCCTAAAGAACACTAATAAACCCTAAAGAACCCTAATAAACCCTAAAGAACCATAATAAACTATAAAGAACACTAAAACCCCTAAAGAACCCAAAAAACACTAAAACACATTACCTAAACCAAAATAAATGGCTACAATACCCAAACAAACCCTAAAACACACTATAAATCTCAAACAACCCTAATCAATCCTGAAAAAACAAATAAACCCTTAAAACCCCCAAAAACCATTAAATACCCATTAAATACCATAAAACTATAAACACCCGTTAACAACCCTTAAAAACCCTGAAAACCACTAAAAACCATAAAAACCATTAAAACCCTAAAAAAGGCAATAAATAGATACATAAACCCCAAAAACGTTACATAATCCCTAAAATTGCAACATAAACCCTAAAACCCAACATAAACCCAACAAATGCTACATAAACCCAAAAACCACTTCATAAACCCAAAAATCACTACATAAACCCATGAACCTTAACATAAACCCTAAACAATGCAACATAAACATTAAAAAAAGCTACATAAAACCTGAAAACACAACATAAACCCTAAAAACACTACATGAACCCTAAAAACTTTACATAAAACATAAACAATGCAACATGGATGCTAAGTCACCTATAAAAATGCTACAAAAACCCAGAAAACGCAACATAAACCCCAAAAAATCCACATAAAACCAAAACCTGAAACACGATACAAAACGCCTAAAAACATTACCTAAACCCTAAAAAATGCTACATAAAATTTAAAACAGCTATCTAAACCCTAAAAGCGCTACATAAACACTAAAAATTCTACATAAACTCAAACAATGCTATACAGACACTAAATAATGCCACAAAACCCTAAAGACGCTTCAAAACCTTCAAAAATAAACCCTAATATACCATAGTATAAAAAATTAAACCCTAATAAACCCCTAATGAACTCTAATAGGGGATCTCCCTCCCGACGTGGCGACCTTCAGGGTCTTCTCACAGATTCCTCCCCGGAGACTTTGCTGATCTTCTACAGCTTCCCTCAGATGCGGAAGGAGCTTCGTCCTGGAGGTCCTCTCCTCTGGAGCTTTTGTTGGAGTCAAGGATCGTGCTCAATGGTGACGGGATCTGGCAGCCCTGTACTGGCATGGGCGGTAGCGGTCTGCTCTGGATCTGGCGGTTTTTTGTCTTGGCTTTTGAAGATCTACCTCCATGGGCGTGCCTCTTTTGTTATGGCATGCAGGATTGGCGGTTTTCTAGGTCGATGGTGAAGTCAATGCTGGATCCAGATTTAAAGTGGCTTCATTGGCTTCATGAAGGTCTCAGGCAGGTGCGACGGACACCCCGACGTCTTGGTGGTGGGATGGGCTGGTCCTCTCGGATTTCAATGTTGAGATCTGCTCGCGGTTGGTTTTCATAGGAGAAAAAGGATCGTGGTGGCCTTTCGGCTTCGGCCTTGTTTCACGTTGTGTTTGCAGGTCGTTTTTTATTGTGTTGTGATATGGTTTTTCTACTGGTTCGGGGGTTTCCTTCGAGTGCTATGTGGTCTGGGGTGAGGCATAGGTGTTGGTGGCACTATGTCGTCGTCCTTGTTGCTGGATGTGGCTTGTTGTGTGCGGAATGGCCAGGAGGTGCTGGTCGCTGGTTTTGGAGCTGTTGGGTACCGTTTTTTGCTTCCCTGAGAACTGCTGAAAGAGGTGCTGGTTGTCGGGTGTTTTTGGGCTGGATAATGTCTGATGTTTGGCTAAGATGTGATGAAGGAGGTGTTTCTACTTCTAGTACTATCGGCTCTATGTCGCTGGCGGCAAACTTGCTTGGGATGGTGATGGCTGCTAGTTTTTGTGAGGATGAGTGCGGGTTACTGCTGGATGTTGATTGCTGCTTGGCTGGGACTGTTGCTGGTTGCTGTTTGCTGGGAGGTGATGATGGCTGTGTTTGGTTGCGGTGTTTGTGCTTTGGTTTCTTGCTGCTGGTCGTGATTGGCTGTATGTCGGATTTGGTGGTGTTGGTTGAGGGGGCTGGTTGGTTTGGATACGTTGTTGGTGCTGTGTTGTTGTGTTTTGGTGAGGAGGTGCTGGATGCTGGTGTATGTGAGCTACTGGAGGCTGGACGCTGCTGGATGATGGTGATGGTTGTTGCTTGGTCCTGGATGAGCTTGTTTGGTTTTTCTTTTTCTCTTTTTGTTTTTCTTTTTTTGGTGTGGGTTGTAAGGGGTTTTTGGGTGTGGGTCATTTGACCCCTCCCCTCCCTTGTCTACTGTGTCTATTTTTTATTTCTAATAAATTTGGGGGGCCGGGAATAGCCCAACCCTCGCATCTTCCTTGCCCTAATGAACTCAAATAATCCCTAAAAACACGTTATAATCCCTAAAACCCTAAGAGACTCTACTCAACCCTAATAAAATCCAAAAAATATCTAATAAACCATAATAAATGATAGTAAAACCTAATAAACCCTAAAAAACTTTAAGAAAACCTAGAAAACCCTAACCAACCCTAATAGACACTAATAAACACTAATAAACCATAATAAACCACAAAAAAACAAAAAAATCTCTAATAAACCATAAATAAATCCAAATATACCCTACTCAACTCTAAAAAACATTAACACACCATAATAACCCCTAATAAAACCCTAATAAATAAAAAATGCTAGTATGCCTTAAAAAATCCCTAGAAACCCTGATAAACTCTATTACAACCTAATAAACCCTAAAAAGGCTCACAAACAATTAAAAAATGACCACAAACTATAAAAACAAGCTTTATTACCTAAATAGACATAAATACACTAATACAACCTAATAAAGAATAAAATGATAATATAACCTAGAAATCCCTAGAAACCATAAAAAGCTATAATAAACTCTTATATAACCTAATAAACCATAAAAATGCTCACAAAAATAAGCAAAATGCTCACAAACAATAAAAAATTCTATTTTATCTAAAAAGACTTAACAAACACTGTTATAAACTAATAAAACCAAAAAACTAATATACCCCTAACAAACCCTAATAAACCCTAAAAATCTATAATAAACCCTAATAAAAACTAATAAACAATAATAAATCCATAATAAAACCCTTAAAATACATTCTCAACCCTAATAAACTTTGACACACCATAATAAAACCTAATAAAAACCAACTAAACCCCACTAAACAAAAAAAACGCAAACAAACCAATTAAAAGACGTAGAAACCCTAATAAACCATAATAAATTCTAATAAAACATAAAAATCCATAAAAATCCTCACAAAAACTAAAAATATGCTAATAAAACTAAAAAGTTCTAAAAAACCCTCATATATTTTAACAAAAACAAAAAAACACTCATATAACATAATAAAAACACTATCAAACCCTAGTAAACCCTAAAAATCCCTAACAAACCCTAATAAACAGTACTCAACCCTAATAAACCCTAATAAAACACTAAATATACCTACTCAACCCTAATAAAACCCTAAAAATACCTACTCAACATTAATAAATATTAACACACTATAATAAACCATAATAAACCCCACTAAACCCTAAAAAATGAAAATGTACGATTAAAAATCCCTAAAACCCCTAATAAATGCTAATAAAACCTAACAAATCTTAAAAGCACTAATAAACCCTATTAAACACTACTAAATCCTAAAAACCCTAATATACCGTCTTAAAATTTAAAAACCCATAATGAAGGATAATAAACCCTAATAAATCCTAAACATACCCAAATATACCATAATATACCTTAATAAACCCAACTCAATCCTAATAAAACCATAAAAATAACTAATAAACCCTAATAAACCTTAACACACCATAATAAGCCCTAATAAAATCTGAATAACCCCAACATAACCGTAAAAACTCTAATATACCATTAAAAACCCTAAAACCCTAACAAACCATATTAAATTTTAATAACACCTAAAAATTCTAAAAAATGCTAGTAAACCCTAAAAATACCTCTAATAATAATAATAATAGTAATAACGCACATGCATGTGCATATGCATGTACGTGGTTTAAATAATAAATCATAACGCACGTGCATGTGCATATGTCTGGGTATTTGCATATGAATAATAATAAATAATAAATAATAAATAATAACGCATGTGAATTACATGTGTATGTGTATGTGCATGTGCATGTGAATGATAATAAATAATAAATAATAATGCACATCCAAGTGCATGTGCATGTGCATGTGCATGTGCATGGTAAGAAACAATAAATAATAACCAATTCCACATGAATGTGCATTTTCTTGTGAATGATAACATATAATAAATAATAACACATGTGATAATAGAATAACGCACGTACATTGCATGTGCACGTGCTAGAGAATAATTAATAATAACACATGTGATAATAGAATAACGCAAGTGCGTTTCATTTCATGTGCATGAAAATAAATAATATATAATTACAGATGTGCATGTGCATTTTCATGTAATGATAATGATAATGATTCATGCACGTGCATGGTAATAAATAATAAATAACAATGCACATTAATGTGCATTTTTATTTTATGGTACAAATAATAATAATAATAATAATAAAAAAAAAATATAATAATGCAAGTGCATTTCATGTGAACCTATATAGTAGTAAATAATAAATACATAATAATAAATAAGAATGCACATGCATTTTCATCTGTATTTACATTTGATGATAATATTAATAATACTAATTTTAATAATAATAATAACAACGCATGCACGTGCATGGTAATAAATAATAAATAACAACGCACACGCATGTGCCTTTTCATGTGATAATGATTATAATAATGATAATGATAATAATAATAGTAATTATTATTATTATTATTGTGATAATAACAACAATAATAAAAGAATAATACAAGTGCATTGCATATGCATGGGCATGGTAATAAATAATACATAATAACGCACATGCGTCTACATTTACATGTGATGATAGTAATAATAACAGCAATAGTAATAATAGTAGTAGTGGTGGTGATAATAGTAGTAGTACCATTGCATGTGATAATAGAATATTGCATGTTCATTACATGTGCACATGCATGGTAATAAATAATAACACCCAGGCATTTCATTTCCATGTGATGATGATGATGATGATGATGATGATGATGATGATGATGATGATGATGATGATGATGATGATGATAATAATAATAATAATAATAATAATAATAATTACAACACATGTGATAATAGAATAACACAAGTGAATTGAATGTGCGTGTATGTGAATTTTCATGTGCATTTTCATGTGATGATAATAATAACAACAACAACAACACAACGACAATAATAATAATAACAATAATAATAACAACCCATGTGATAATAAAATAACGTGTGCGCATTTCATGTTCACATGCATGGTAATAAAAATACAATAATAACGCTCGTGCATGTTCATGTGCATGTGGATGAGATGATGATAATAATAATCATAATAATAACAGTAATATTAGGTTATAGTTGTTTGAAAAAACAGCTGACATGACAAAAATGCTAGAAATAGGGTCTCAAAAAATTTAACAAAACACAGAGTCATTGAAAAAGTCATAACTTCTTCTTTGGGTGTCCATTTCTGCTCCGTGAATAGTCAAATTGAATCTTATGGAATGAACTATGATAAAAATAGGTTTCAGAGGCCGAACAGACACACAGATCCGACGTTATGACCATTTTTAGAAAACTTTGACAGGGATCCGTACACAGAAATGGAGTTTTGGAGGCCTTATGATGGGTTTCTGGGATTTTAGGGTATCAAACATGACTTGATCTATGTTCAATTCATCCTTTTGTGTATATCACTTTGCTAATTTCGATTTGATATGTGGTAGAGCTCAAACGGATAACAGGAGCGAATGTTATGGTCGTTTGAAGTTGGACTTTTTTTGGAGTTTTATAACTAATATATCTTATATTTATTTGATCTTCTCATAGTTTCTACTAAACTTGGTCCTCACTCATCTCACAAACTTCGATTTGATGGGTCACAGTGCTCTAACAGACACCCGAAGGAGAAGTTATGCCTATTTTAGTGAGTTGCCGGTTTCTTTGGTTTTTAGGCTCTATGAGAGTTGCTGAATTTAAAACGACAATAACTTCTGCTATGTGTGTTACATTTGGATCTACCACAGACCGAATCGAATATTGTGAAATGATACACACTCTAGTAACCACTAGAACCCTTTCTGACTTTCTTCAAGCTCCAAAAAGACCCAAAATCCATTTGGATGGTCAATAGATTGACTTCTGGTGTCCGTTTTGCAATAACTTCTTCTATGGGAGTCCTTTTTGCCTCTACCACATATCCAATGACTACTTGTGACTATACCTACCCTCCTACAACCACTGAATCACCTTCTCACATCTTTGAAGTCCCAAAAAAGTACTTAAACCCTTCAAAAGACCATAACTTCTACTTTGGGAGTCCGTTTTGCCTCTACAATATATCAAATCAAAGATTTTGACTAGATCTACACATCAATGACAAATATAAACACCTTATCAAGTTATTAATGTCCCAAACGGTTTTTATGTCCACTAAATGACCATAACTTCTGCTCTGGGTGTCTGTTTCACCTCTACCACATATCAAATTCAAGCTGGCGACTAGCTCTTCACGTATGTGACAACCATGAACAACTAAATAACACCAAAAACCTTGAATAACTCCATAAATACTAAAAACCATTAAAAAACATGAAAAACCCAAACAAACCCTAAAAAACCATAACAAACACTTACAAACACTAACAAACCCTAACAAACCCCAAAAAACCCTAAAAACATAACAAACCCTAACAAACCTTAAAAACCCTAAAAAACCCTAACAACCCCCAATAAACACTAAGAAAACCCAATAATCCCCCAATAAACCCAAATAAACCCTAAAACCCCCTAAGAAAGCATAAGAAATCCTAACAAAACCCTAAAAACCCTAACAGAACCCTAAGAAAACCTAAGAAACACTAACATGCCCTTAGAAACCCTAACACACACTTAGAAACCCTAACACACCCTTAGAAACCCAAGCACACCCTTAAAAACTCCAACACACCCATAGAAACCCTCAAACAACCTTAGAAAATCCTTATAAACCATAGCATGCCCTAAAAAACCCTAAGCATCCCTTAAAAACCCTAACCCACCCTTAGAAACCCTAACACACCCTTAGAAACCCAAACAAACCCTTTGGCACACTAATAACTCTAATAAGCATTGAAAAATCCTAAAAAAAACCTACCAACCAATAATAAACCATAATAAATCCTAATAAACCCTAAAGCCCACTACTAAATCCTAATAAACACTAATAAATCAAAATAAACCCTAAAAACCCTATTAGACCCCAATAAAAGATACAAAATACCTAAAAACACAAATATACAACAAAAATGCTATTAAACCATTAAAATGAAAATATTCACAAAAAAACCCTAACAAACCAAGCAAAACCCCACAAAAACCTAAAACAACACCCAAAAACCCAAAAAACCCAAAAAACCCGAAAACCCTAAAAACATGAAAAAACAATAAAACCCGAAAACAAACCTAAAAAAATCTAAATAAACCTCCAAAAAAGCTAAAAACCCAAAAAACCCCTAAAAAGTTAAAAAAAAATCCTATAATGCCTACAAATTCCTAAAAAACCCTAACCAACCCTATGAAACCCTTAAAAACCCTAAAAACCCCCTAGAAAACCCTAAAAACCTCAAAATAAACCCTAATACACCATAAAGAACCCTAATGTACCCTAAAAACCTAAAAACCCTAAAGAACCACTAAAGCCACTAACAATGCTACATAAACCCTAACAATTAGTCAAAAAACCGAAAAATGCTTCAAAACCCACAAAACACAACAAAACCCCAAAAAATTCTAAAATAACCCTAACAAAGCATAAAAAATCCAAACACACCCATAAAATCCAAAAAAAAACACAAAAAATCTCAAACAACTCAAAAAAAACGTAACAATCCCTAAAAACCCTAACAAAACCTAACAAACCCTATAAATGACTAATTATCCCTAGGAACCACTAATAAAACCTAATAACCCCAAAAACCCAATATTAAACCCTAAAAACCAAAATAAACACTAATAAATCGAAATAACCTCTAATAAACCCTAATAAACTCTATCTGACCATAATAAATGCTACAAAGGCCCTAAAACCCTAATATAAGATAAAAAACTATTAAACCATAATATACCCTAATAATCACTAAAAACCCTAATAATGACTAAAAACCCTAACAAACCCGACAAAACGCTACAAAAACCTCCAAATAATAGCTTAAAAACCCTATAACCCACTAATAAACCCTAATAAACCCTAATAAAATCGTATCAAACCCTAAAAACCCCAAATAAATCATAACAAATCCTAATAATGCCAAATAAATTGTAACAAACTGAAACAAACCTTAACAAACTCCTAATAAACCGCAATAAACCCTAACAAATCATAATAAACCCTACTAAATCGTAATAAACCAAAATACACGTTACTAAACCCTAATAAACCCTAGTAAATGATAAATTACCCTAAAAAGGTTGATAAACCCTAGAAAAGGCTATTAATGCCCACAAAATCCCAATAAAACCCTAATATATAAAAAAATGCTAATAAATTATAACAAATCCTAAAGAACAATAATAAACCCTAAAGAACCCAAATAAACTTTAATGAACCATATTAAACTCTAAAGAACACAAAAAACCCTAAAGAACCCCAAAAAATGATTAAACATGTTATATAAACCCTAAAAAATTCTGTAATAGCCAAACAAACCCTAAAACACATTAAAAACACTAACAACCCCTATCAATCCCAAAAAAACAAATAATCCCATAACCCCCATGTAACACACCATGATTTTATGAAAAATATTCTTTTAATCTCATTGATGTGTTGTGTTGTATGCTACACCAAAATTAGCTTGTGCTATACGCAACACCGTATTATTTTATATTATAGGCAAACACTATTCTTGGCTTGTGTTGCTTGCAAGATCAACCTTCCTCAATAGCATGTGTTTTACGGAATACCGATTTTCACTAAACAACGATATATTGTTCTAATATTATTATGAAGTAGAAGTTATGAATATTAGTAACTAAATTTTCAATTTTATGAAATTATAATTCATCATACACATTTTATAGAACATGCTATGAGAACAAAATAAAATTTTCGGGTAAAATATGTATTTTTCAAAAAATGCATTTTTGCCGCCTTTTGATGGCGCATCCACATTAAATTTAGTTTTTGACAGGTCTATAAGTTCAATTTGACAAAATAAAATTCTTATTTTGTATTAGGATATAAAAATTTACTTTGGATAAATTTTTGAGATTTTTCTGATAAGATTCTTATTTTGGTGAATAGTAAAAACACGCTAAATTATAAATAAAAAACAACTTTTTTGAATCAAGATAATTTTTATGGTTTAATTATAATATTGAATGGAATTAATGTATAAATAGAATATATTTTTACCATTTAATATTATGTAAGTCATTATCATTAATTTTACAAAGAATTCATAAGTAAAAAAATTTCAATATTTTGCAACGTTTTAGCTTTTAAAACACATTTTCTCAATAACAGGATTAATTATAAATTAAATAGTTCAACTTTTGTGTTTTGAATTTGAAAAAATGGATTCCATATTTGGAATTTGTAGTTCCAAATTATGTTAATAAGCAACTTTTTATTTTTAGGTATTATGAATAGTAACTATGGTAAATTTTATTTACCAAAGTTAAAGGTAAATCGGGTAATTAAGGGTAAATATAATATTATAAAATTACCCTAACACTTGTCTTAATATAATTGGATGATTATATTTTTTCCTAAATCATACTTGGGTCGAAATGGAATCTAATGGAACCCCCTTGTATTTTATTAAGACCTTTTATTTATTTTATTTAATGGAAAATGAAATATGTCTCACTCAAACTTTAATAATTAGATTATTTTAAATATAAGGTTATACAGAATATAAATTCGATTATAAATACTCATTTGAAATATAATTTTTTTTCTTTATCATGGTAATTTATTTGTAATTTTTTAGAAATATTTAATTACCTTAATAGCTTATACATTAATGATGTAGAAAATATTTATTTAGTAAAAAATCAATAATATAGTTTTTATTAAAATAACATTACCTATCAAGAGGACCAGAAACATGACCAAACATTATTGGTCAAGTATATCTATACCCTAAGCATCCAAGTGTCGATTTTTGGACCATTTGGATCCTTATAAAATCGATTAGGACATTTATATTATTTTATTTTAAATGATGTCAAATATGTCACATTCATAATTTAATAAATATAACAATTTAAATGTTGGGATTTTAAGATGATAAATTGGATTAAAAATATTATTATGAAATTTATTATATTTATATTCATCATATTATTTTATTTTTAATTTTTATGAAATAAATAAGTATATTAAATAATTGTACAAAAATGTTGTAGTAATTATTTTATTAAGAGATATACCAAATAAATGGTTTTAAAAATATTAAAATAAATAATATATGAACAAATTAATGTGACCCATGAATTTTTTTGATGAATATGGAATGTTAGGAATCTATTATATATTTTTGTTCGAACATATCTTCTGTAAATTCAAATAATGAATAGTGTCAAAATTGACACTATTGATATTTTATAAAAATAACATATCATTAAAGTATTTAAAAATCACAAAAATATTTAAAAACTACAAATTGAAAATTATATGGTCTAAAAGGTTATAAAGTATCCAATTATGGGAAATTTACAACATTTCAGTAGGTATTTATAACAATTTAAAATTTAGAATATTATTACCATAAATAAAATTAAATAGATTAAATAATGATAAATCAAGTTGATAAGGATTAAAATAAACTTAAAACATGTCTAAATTTCATTGGTTTATGAGATTAAAACCCTATCTCATCTCATCTTCTAATTGAGTAATTTTTGGAGGTTTTTAAGTTGGGTTTCATTTTATTATTAATTAATATATTTAAGGTTTAAAAAAGTGCCCCTCTCCTCTCCTATATAAGGGAACCTCCTTCCCTCTCCTATTCACTCAATTTTGAGCCTTCATGCTCAGCCAACCCCTGCCAATTTATCTTATTGACCTCTATAGTAATATTATAGAGGTTATGGTCTTATCAAAAGACCAAATCTAATGCCTTAAGAGGAAGCTTAAAAGAGGTGTGTCGAATAAGAGGTAATCTCTTCTACCGATTGTTTAAAGTTTATTTCTTCTTCAACTTCATCTTCTTTAGTTGATTCATTATAAATTAATAACATCATTATCACTAATATAATGATATGTTATTATAAATATGAAACAACTTCATATTACCTTATATCCATCCTACGGAAAACGAAATCACCGCCTGTGCGTACGTACAGAATACAGTCTCCACGACGTGGTGTAATCTATTTTTCCTCCACCACCATACCTGGATTGGTATAATGGGGTAAATAATAACTATATATGGTTATTATAACATAATACGGATTATGTGATATTATATAATACACTCCAATTCCATTCAATAATTATGGGAATGATATCACCGCTCGTGCGTACGTACGGATTACCGTCTCCACGACGCGATGAGATTCATTCTCCATGTTAACCATTCAAGAATGATAATAAAGTATATATAATGAATAATAATGGTATATATAACATAATAATGTTACTGTTTTTATGTATATATATATATATATATGTGTCATCTAGTTACTTCGATTCAAGTCAATAAGGAAAGGAAGACAACGTTCATGCGTACATACGGCCTACCGTCTCTATGAACGTTGTGTTTCGTTTCATTTAACTGTCTATTATATAGATATATATACTGAATATATATGATATATAAATCATTTTTTTACATTCTGGAAGAAAGTAAATCATGATTTAGGTAATAATAATATCAATAACAACATGTCCAAACACGTACAATAAATGAAATGATTTTACCGAAAACAGTAATTAACAGGGAATTGACAAAAGAACGGGTAATATAAAGTCATAAGTGAATCATATATGATATCATAAATATTATTATGGTTCTGTTACAAGTTAATAATATATTTAAACCCACTATACAGGAGTTTCAGACACATACAAAAGAAATTGGAACTAAGTTATGGGGTAATTTTGCAAATCTCATTTTTATCCGAGATTGCTTATACGTAAGTATTTACTGGGGTTATATATTTTTTCATCCATGTCCATAAAAAAAAATTTCATCAAGTTTTTAATATTCTTCCATGTATTTTTAAAGTCATGTTTACACATTTTTGACTTTTACTTTGTGTTATGGAAGGAATCCTTCTTTTGTTTACCATACGTGGTACTTTTTGACTTTTCTGTTAAAAGTACGAGGAGAATGTTTTTTTTAACTTATACGGCGTGAATGGATTTTTACGGTTTCATAACACCTAATTTTCATGAATATTACTCTACAAGATTTCATGATTATTTTCTACAAAATACTTTTATTTTAAAATTGAATGACATTTTCTGATAAGAAAATGATTTTAGAGAAGAAAGGATATTTTCCTCAAGAATTCATTTCATGTGTTTTGTCAAAACTATTTTCCATCTAAGATGAAATTATTTAGTATGATTATGTTTCTGGTAAAATGTCTCTTTTATTTACATGGTTTTATTCTTTTTATTATGAAATGATATCCATTTGTTTTATATGGATTACGTTATGATGGGATGATGTTTATGAAACCAATTTTATTCTTTGGGTTATGATGAATGATTTATGTTTATTTTGTGGAACAAGTAATATTGATTTCATTATGAGATGGGTGAGACCTATATCTCCATCTAATTCATTGGGTAAAGATTATATCCCAGTGGATAGGCATGGCTAGAATGGTAGGTTAATCCGGTTCAGTGATACAGGACTAGAATGAGGAGTGAACTCGATTCAGTAAGGGGATTTGTCCACTAAGATGGTCTTGGAAGCAATGCCTTGGCTACTATGGAAATAATATCATGTGATTAATGGTTTTCCACAATTACCTGTTTTATTCCCATGCTATTTTATCTTGATTAATGTTCCTTTATGATCTATGCCTTATGTACTACCAAGATTTATTTCTCAAGATTTTTATTTTAAAACTTTATATTTATGTTTTTTAAGTTCAAATGTATATGATTTGTTTTATTTTAACCATGATTACCCTTACTTAGAATTTGAGCTCACACATTATATGTTTTCTTTTCCCCAGAATTTGAAGAAAGGTTTTATTTATGAAAACGAAAGGGTAAGATCTTTATGGGAGATGTTGAAGATCTTTCACCATGATTAGAAGATTATGTTTCGAGTTTTCAAAAACACTAAAATATTATGGACGTTGAGTGTTGGTTCTTGTTATGTATTAATTATTCCAAAAAATTAATGTAATGTCCATGTATGTCAAGCTTTGGTCTCTACAGTTGGTATCAGTGGAATGGTTTAGTTAACCTTTGGAAACTAGGATGAAAAAACTTTAGTGAGATCCCTAGAGATATTTCTATGGTATGTCTACGGTTATCCCTAAGGTTACGTATAAGTATAGGTTATAGTTATAGAATTACAGTAATGATCATAGAATTTAACCTAAAATGTTAGATATTGAATGTAATACCCCTTGATTATGATTTTTCCCCTCACACAATTCTTTTTGTGTTTTAGAAAATGGCTGCAAAACATTAAGATTCACGATAATGGAGAATATGATGGATAATGGATTGATATTCTTCATGAGAAACCAAATGAAATTGGATGTTGAAGTCCACATATTTTTATTATGCCTAATCATAAATCTCATAATATGGTCAATAATCTCAACTTTGGTAAGTTTCTCAACTCAGCTAATAAGAGAAATATTGAGTTTCATGATGATCATAGAGGAAAGAAAGTTCAATTTCCCTCATCTAAATCATGTGGGAAGAGGTATCATGGAGAATGTTTCAATGGAACTGGAAGTTGTTTTGGGTGTGGAAAAGAAGGACACAAAGCTAGTAATTGTAATGGAAAAGGTTTAGTTAACACCATGGACAAGGATAATGGTATTGATAAGACATCAACAATGGTTAAATGTATTTAATGTGGAACGTACGAGCATTATGAAAACCAATGCCCTAAGATAAAATCTAATGAAGATAATTATCATGGTCGTATGGGTAGTATTTATGTTGATGATGATGAAGAGACTAATAATGGTATAAGAGATGAAAGAAGTGTTGAGGATACAATGATGAAGCTCGGTCAATGGTTTAAGAATGTAGTGGAATGATTTCATGTTTATCAAGAGTAATGTTGTATAAGTAATTTCATGGTACTCTGGAATAAATAAACATCTAAAGATTGTTACACTATTGTTTTTAATTATGTTTATTGAAAATATTTGTTGAATGGTATTGGTAAGTATGAAAGGTTATTCAGATATGTTTGGAAAGCAGATGATATGAGCATAATGAAGGGATAAGGAGATAATGAAATGCTTGATAATATTAACTAGCTCATGACTGATATAAGGACAAAGTGATATCATGGTTTGAGTATATATAAATTATGGGATCATTCATGTTTTCACAAAGATTATGTGGTTATACTTGTTTCAAGAGAATACATAATTAAGGTATTCACATAATTGAAATGCGATCAACAAGATATATCTTATGATATATGGGGGATAAATGATGGTATTCACGTGATTGTTATGTGACCTTTCAAGTAATCATTTTCGTTATACTTTGAGATTGGACAAATGTATTTTGGATAAGCCTAACGATTGGAATGGATTATGTTGGACATCAGATAGTATTATTTAAGGATATAAATTTTTTTCGATATTATTTCTGGAATGTTATAATAGTATAGTTTTAGAAAAAGGACAACACATAGGATGAGTGACAACCCGTCGCGTCGGACAAGGCTGTGGGAATAGAACCCACAACCGAAGTGCGACAGGCCTTTATCACATACCACTGGCCTACAAGAATTCCCTGGTTAGTATAAATTAGTTTTAATTTATTTAGTGGTATGATATATGAACTATAAGTCCATTTTAGGAACCATATATGATTAATCTCACTATAGATGGACTTATGTATATTTAATAACTTTTTCTAACCTTTTGTTTGAGACAGATGGAATGACCTATCATTATATCGCATGATCTGCTAACACTTCACAAATGAAAAATTCATCTTCATTTATTTAAGAGATGAAGTGGAAATTGTTCAAAGAACGGCCAATGGTGAGATTGTACCAAAATCAAGAAAGTATTTCTTTTAATTCCAATTTTTTCAACTTTAGGGAAATGATCTTGAAAACCAAAAATGTTGTCCTATTGCCCTCATATCTGATGAATCAGATGATCATCACAAATTTATGGCATTGTGATTGTTGTCTTTTTCATAGCCATGTTCTCTACCACTCTCCATCATAACTTGATGGTTATATTTCTCTTCTATATCCATATTTTCACCTATGTTATCCTATGTGGAAACCCAATTATTAGTTAATTTTTGTAACCGTTACATTTCATAATTTAGTTTTTAAAGTTAAGTTTTGGTATTCCCTTTTACGATGTGGATTTATGTTAAATAAAAATTCAAGTACTAAACCATTTAAAACCCCGATGAATTTCGAGGTAGAAATTCATATTAAGAGGGGTAGAATGTAACACCCCGAGATTTTATGAAAAATATTCTTTTAATTTCATTGATGTCTTGTGTTGTATGCTACACCAAAATTATCTTGTGCTATACGCAACACCGTATTATCTTATATTAAACGCAAACACTATTCTTGCCTTGTGTTGCACGTAAGAGCAACCTTCCTCAAGAGCATGTGTTGTACGCAATACTGAGTTTCACTAAACAACGATATGTTGTTATAATATTATTATGAACTAGATGTTATAAATAGTAGTAACTAAATTTTTAATTTTTTGACATTATAATTTATCTTACACATTTTATAGAACATGGTATTAGAACAAAATAAATTTTTCGGGTAAAATAAGTATTTTTCAAAAAAATGCAGTTTTGGCACCTTTTGATGGCGCACCCACATTAAATTTACTTTTTGAAATGTTTATAAGTTAAATTTGAAAAAATAAAATTCTTCATTAGAATTAGGATATAAAAATTTGCATTGGATATATTTTTGATATTTTTCTGATAAGTTTATTATTTTTATGAATAGTAAAAATACGCTAAATTTTAATTAAAAAAAACTTTTTTTCATCGAGATAATTTATATGGTTAAATTATAATATTGAATGGTTTTAAAGTATAAATAGAATATATTTTTACCATTTAATATAATTTAAGTCATTAGCATTAATTTTACAATGAATTCATAAGTAAAAACATTTCAATATTTTGCAATGTTTTAACTTTTAAAACATGTTTTCTCAACAGCAGGATTAATTTTAAATTAAATACTGCAACTTTTGTGTTTTGAATTTGGAAAAATGGATTCCATATTTGGAATCAGTAGGTCCAAATTATGTTATTAAGCTAAATTTTATTTCTAGGCATTATGAATAGTAACTATGGTAAATTTTATTTACCACAGTTAATGGTAAATCGGGTAATTAAGGGTAAATATAATATTATAAAATTACCATAACTCTTGTCTTAATATAATTGGATGATTATATTTTTCCCTAAATAATACTTGGGTCTAAATTTAATCTAATGGAACCCACTTGTATTTTATTAAGACCTATTATTTATTTTATTTAAAGAAAAGTGAAATATGTCTCACTCAAACATTAATAATTAGATTATTTTTAATATAAGGTTATACAGAATATAAATTAGATTATAAATACTCATTTGAAATCTAAATTTTCTTTCTTTATCATGGCATTTTTTTGTAATTTTTATGAAATATTTAATTACCTTAATAGCTTATACATTGATGATGTAGAAATTATTTATTTATTCAAAAATAAATACTATAGTTTTTATTAAAATAACAATACTTATCAAAAGGACCAGAAACATGACCAAAAATTATTGGTCGAGTATATCTATACCCTAATCATGAAAGGGTATATTTTTGGACCATTTGAAGCCTCATAAAACTGATTAGGACACTTATATTATTTTTTATTAAATGATGTCAAAGATGTCACCTTCAAAATTTATTAAATATAACAATTTAAATGTTGTGATTTTAAGATGAAACATTCAAGTAAAAATATTATTATGAAATTTATTATATTTATATTTATCATAGGATTTTTTTTAAATTTTTATGAAAAAAATATGTATATTAAATAATTATACAAAAAAGTTTTAGTAATTATTTTATTAAGAGCTATACCAAATAAATGGTTTTAAAAATATTAAAATAAATAATATATGAAAAAATTAATGTGCCCCATGAATTTTTTTGATTAATATGACATTTTAGGAATCTATTATATATTTTGGTTCGAACATATCTTATGTTAATTAATATAATGAATAGTGTTAGAATTGACACTATTGATATTTTATAAAAATAACATATTATTAAATTATTTAAAAATCAAAAAAAAATATTTCAAAACTAAAAATTGAAAATTATATGGTCTAAAAAGTTATAAAGTATCCAATTATGGTAAATTTAAAAAATTTAATTATTTATTTATGACAATTTAAAATTTAGAATATTATTACCACAAATAAAATTTAATAGATTAAATAATGATAAATCAAGTTCATAAGGTTTAAAATAAACTTAAAACATGTATAAATTTAATTGGTTGATGCTATTACAACCCTATATCATCTAATATTCTAATTTTGTAATTTTTTGAGGTTTTTAAGTGGGGTTTCATTTTATTATTAATTAATATATTTTAGGTTTCCAAAAGTTCCCCTCTCTTCTTCTATATAAGGGCACCTCCTTCCCTCTCATCTTCACTCAATTTTTAGCCTTCATGCTTGGAAAAACCCTACCAATTTCTCTTCTAAACTTTTCTAGTTATATTATAGAGGTTCTGTTCTTCTCAAAATACCAACTGTAGTGCCTTAAAAGGATGCTTGAATGTGGTGTGTCGAAGAAGAGGCAATCTCTTCTACCGATTCTTTCAAGTTTATTTCTTCTTCAACTTCATCTTCATTAGTTGTTTCATTATAAAGTAATAAAATTAGTATCAATAATATACTGATATGTTATTATAAATATTAAACAACCCCATTTCACTTTCTAAACGAAATCACCGCGCATGCGTACGTACAGAATACCGTATCCACTCCGTGGTGTAATCTGTTTTTCCACCACCACCTTACTTGGATGGGTATAATGGTGTAAAGAATAACTATATATGGTTATTATAAAATCATACTGATTATGAGATATTATATAATCCACTCTAATTCCATTCATTAATTATAATAATGATATCATCACTCGTGCGTACATATGGATTACCGTCTCCACGACGCGATGAGATTCATTCTCCATGATAACCATTGAAGAATGATTATAAAGTATATATAATGAATAATAATGGTATATATAACATAATAATGCTACTTTATTTATGTATATATATATTTTTTTGTCATCTACTTACTTCGATTCAAGTCAACAAGGAAAGGAAAACAGCGTTCATACGTACGTACGACCTACCGTCTCTATGAACGGTGTGTTTAATTTCATTTATCTATCTATTATATATATATATATATATATATCTACTGAATATATATAATATATAAATAATGTTTTACATTCTGGAAGTAAGTAAATAATGATATAAGTAATAATAATATCAAGAACAACAAGTCCAAACACGTACGATAAATGAAACGATCTTACCGAAAACACTGCTTTATCATAGAATTGACAAAAAAACGGGTAATATAAAGTCATAAGTGAATCATATAAGATATAATAAATATTATTATGGTTCTGTTACAAGTTAATAATATGTTTAAACCCACTATACCAGAGTTTCTAACACATATGAATGAAATTGGAGCTAAGGTAAGGGATAATTTTTCAAATCACATTTTTTTTTCTGAGATTGCTTATACGTAAGTATTTACTGGGGTTATATTTTTTTTAATCCAGGTCCATAAAAATGTTTTTCATAAAAAGTTTAGTATTATTCCATGTATGTTTAAAGTCATGTTTACCCCTTTTTAACTTTTACTTTGTGTTATGGAAGGATTCCTTCTTTTGTTTACCATACGTGGTACTTTTTTACTTTTTCGTTAAAAGTACGAGGAGAATGTTTTTTTAACTTACACTGCGTGAATGTAATTTTACGGTTTCATAATTCATAATTTTCATGAATATTTCTCTACAATATTTCATGATTATTTTCAACAAAAAACTTTTATTTTAAAATTGATTGGCATTTTCTGATAAGAAAATGATATTAAAGAAGAAAGGATATTTTCCTCAATGAATT
The DNA here is from genome assembly GCA_963277665.1 of Viscum album. Classification (NCBI taxonomy): domain Eukaryota; kingdom Viridiplantae; phylum Streptophyta; class Magnoliopsida; order Santalales; family Viscaceae; genus Viscum; species Viscum album. The sequence goes on from OY728167.1 coordinate 931,336,151, forward strand.
CTTTTCAAGTGTTTTGTCAAAACTATTTTCCATCTAAGATGAAATTACTTAGTATGATTATGTTTCAAGAATAATGTCTGTATTATTTACATGGTTTTATTATTTTTATGATGAAATGATATCCATTTGTTTTATATGGATTACGTTATGATGGGATGATGTTTATGAAACCCATTTTATTCTTTGGGTTATGATGAATCATTTATGCTTATTTTGTGGAACAAGTAAGAATGATTTCATTATGAGATGGGTGGGACCTATATCTCCCTCCAATGCATTAGGTAAAGATTTATGTCTCATGAGATAGACATGGATAGAATGATAAGTTAATCTTGTTCTGTGATACAGGACTGGAACGAGAAGTGAACTTGATTCAGTATGGGACTTTTCCCACTAACATAGTTTTGGAAGTAATGCCTTAGCTACTATGGAAATCATATCATGTGATTAATGGTTTTCCACAATTACATGTTTTATTCCCATTCTATTTTATCATGATTATTGTTCTTTTATTATCTATGCCTTATGTACTGCCAAGACTTATTTCTCATGATTTTGATGTTTAAACTTTATGTTCATGTTTTTTTAAGTTCAAATGTATATTATTTGTTTTATTTTCTACATTATTACCCTTATTGAGCATTTGAGATCACCCTTTATATGTTTTATCTTCCCTAGGATTTAAATAATGGTTTTAGGTATGAAAACAAAAGGGGAATATCTTTATGGAAGATGTTTAAGATCTTTCACCATGATTAGAAGATTATGTACCGATTTTCTAGAGACACTAAACTATTACGGTCCTTGAGTGTTGGTTCTTGTTATGTATTAATTATTCCGATAATATAATGTAATATCCATGTACGTTAAGCTTGAGTCTCTATACCCCCCCAAACCATTAAAAATCCATCAGATACCATAAAAAAACTATAAAAACCAATTAACAACCCTTAATAACCCTAAAAAACTACAAACCATAAACAACCATTAAAACCCAAAAAAAGCTTCAAATAGATACATAAAGCCTAAAAACGCTACATAAACCCTTAAAATGTATCAAAAATACTAAAAACGCTACATAAACCAAAAAACGTGACATAAACCCAAACAATTCTATATAAACCCTAAAAGCACTACATAAACCCTAGAACTGTAACATAAACCCTAAAAACCACAACATAAACTCAAAAAACGCAACATAAACATTAAAAAATGCTAAATAAAACCTAAAAACCCAATATAAACCTTAAAAAATACATGAACCCTAAAAACATTAAATAAACCCTAAAAAATGTACCATAAACGCTACATCACCCCTAAAAATGCTACGTAAACCCAGAAAACACAACATAAACCATAAAAACTGCTACATAAAACCTATACCCTAAGCATGCTACATAAACCCTAAAAACGTTACATAAACCCTAAAAATTATACATAAAATGTAAAACTACTAACTAAACCATAAAAAAGATACATAAACACTAAAAATGATACATAAACTCTATCAATGCTACAAAACCCTAAAATGCTACAAAAACCCTAAAGACGCTTTAAAACCCTAAAAAATATTAAACCCTAATATACAATAATATAAAAAATTAAACCCTAATAAACCCCTAATAAACTCTAATAATCCCTAAAAACACCTTATAATCCCTAAAAACCATATGAAACTCTACTCAACCCTAATAAAACCCAAAAAATACTTAATAAACACTAATAAATGATAATAAAAACTAATAAACCATAAAAACACGTTAAGAAAACCTAAACAACCCTAACCAACCCTAATAGACCCTAATAAACATTAATAAACCCTAATAAACCCCAAACAAACCCTAAAAAGCCCTAATAACCCATAAAATAATCCAAATAAACCCTACTCAACCCTAACAAACATTAACACACCATAATAACCCCTAATAAAACCCTACAAAACCCTAATAACGAAAAAATGCCAGTATACCTTAAAAAATCCCTAGAAACCCTAATAAACTCTAATATAACCTAATAAACCCTAAAAACGCTCACAAACAATAAAAATGATCAAAAACAATAAAAATGCACTATATTACCCAAAAATACCAAAACACACTAATATAACCTAATAAAGACAAAAAATGCTAATATACATTAAAAATCCATAGAAACCCTATGAAACCATAATAAACTCTTATATATCCTAATAAACAATAAAAACACTCACAAAAAACAAGACTCTCACAAACAATAAAAAATTCTATATTATCTAAAAAGACCTAACAAACACAAATATAATCTTATAAAACAAAAAAAACTAATAAACCGCTAATAAACCCTAATAAACCATAAAAATCCTTAATAAACCCTAAAAACTAATAAACCCTAATAAAAACATAATAAACCCCTAAAAATACATTCTCAACCGTAATAAACCTTGACACACCATAACAAAACCTAATAAAACCCAACTAAACCCCAATAAACAAAAAAAAATGAAAAATACCCATTAAAAATCCCTACAAACCCTAATAAACCATAATAAATTCAAATAAAAGCTAATAAACCATTAAAAATGCTCACAAACACTAAAAACACGCTAATAAAACATAAAAATTTATAACAACTCCTCATATAAATTAACAAAAACTAAAAAACACTAATATACCCTAATAAAAACACTAACAAACCCTAGTAAATCCTCAAGATCCCTACCAAACCCTAATAAACCATAATCAGCCCTAATAAACCCTAATAAAACCTTAAAAATACTGACTCAACCCAAATAAAACACTAAAAATGCCTATTCAACCCTAATAAACCTTAACACACCATAATAAATGATAATAAACCCCACTAAATCCTAAAAAACGCAAATATACCATTCCCTAAAACCCCTAAAAATGCTAATAAAACCTAACAATGGTTAAAAGCACTAATAGTCCCAAATAAACACTATTAAACACTAAAAAACCCTAATATACCTTCCTAAAAATTAATAATCCATAATGAACCATAATAAATCCTAATAAATCCTAAACATACCCAAATATACCATAATATACCATAATATGTCCTAATAAACCCAACTATATCTTAATAAAACCCTAAAAATACCTAATAAACCCTAATAAACCTTGACACACCATAATAAAACCTAATAAAATCTGAATAAGCCCCACCAAACCCTAAAAACACTAAAACACTATTAAAAACCCTAAAACCCTATCAAACCATAATAAATGTTAATAACATCTAAAAATCCTAAAAAATGATAGTAAACCCTAACAATACTTTTAATAATAATAGTATTAATAATGCATGTGCATGTACATATGCATGTGTATGGTTTAAATAATAAATCATAACGCACGCACATGTGCATATGCCTTCGCATTTGCATGTGAATGATAATAAATAATAAATTATAAATAATAAAGCATGTGAATTGTATGTGTATGTGCATGTGCATGTGAATGATAATAAATAATAAATAATTATTCACATACAAGTGAATGTGCATCTGTATTTGCAAGTTCATGTGCATGGAAATAAACAATAAATAATAACAAAGTCCACATGAATGGTCATTTTCATATGAATTATAATAAATAATAATTAATAACATGTGAGATAATAGAATAAAGCACAAGCATTGCATGTGCATGTGCATTAGAATAAATAATAATAACACATGTGATAATAGAATAATGCAAGTTCATTGCATTTGCATGTGCATGATAATAAATAATATATAATAACGCACGTGCATGTGAATTTACATGTAATGAAAATGATAATGACGCATGAACGTGCGTGGTAATAAATAATAAATAACAATGCATGTGCATGTGAATTTGTATTTGATGATACAAACAAAAACAACAACAACAACAACAATAATAATAAATATTGAATAACACAAGTGCATTTCATGTGCACGTCCATAATAGTAAATAATAAATAAATAATAATAAATAAGACTGCACATGCATGTGCATGTGCATTTGCATTTGATGATAATATTAATAATACTAATTGTAATAATAATAATAATAATAATGCATGTTCTTTGTAATAAATAATAAATTACAACACACATGCATGTGTATTTTCATGTGATAATGATAATAATAATGATAATGATAATAATAATAATAATAATAATAACTGTGATAATAATAATAATAAAATAATAATATAAGTGCATTGCATATGCACATACATGGTAATAAATAATAAATAATAACACACGTGCATCTACATTTTCATGTGATGATAGTAATAATAACAGCATTAGTAATATTAGTAGTAGTGGTGGTGATAAAATTAGTAGTACTAATGCATATGATAATAGAATATTGCATGTTCATTACGTGTGCATGTGTATGGTAATATATAATTACTCTCGTGCATTTCATTTCATGTGATGATGAAGATGATAATAATATTAATAATATTAATAACAACAACGCATGTGATAATAGAATAACGCAAGTTCATTGAATGTGCGTGCATGTGAATTTGGATGTTCATTTGCATGTGATGATAATAACAACAACAACAACAACCACAATAATAATAATAACAATAATAATAACAAATCATGTGAAAATAAAATAGCGTGTGTGCATTGCTTGTGCACGTGCATGGTAATAAAAATATATTAATAATGCATGTTTATGTGAATGTGAATTTTCATGAGATGACGATGATAATAATAATAATAATAGTAATAGTATGTTAAAGTTGTTTGAAAAAAACAGTAGACAAGAAAATAATACTAGAAATGGTGTCTCGAAAAACATAACAAATCACAGATTCCTTAAAAAAGGCATAGCTTCTTCATTAGGTGTCCATTTCTTCTCTGTGAATATTAAAAGTAAATCTCATGGAACTAAATACGATAAAAAAAGTGTTGGAGGCCAAACAGACACATAGATCAGAAGTTTTGACCGTTTGAAGAAAAATTTGACAGGGATCCAGAAACGGAAATGAAGTTTTGGAGGCCTTCTTATTTGTTTTTGGGATTTTAGGGTCTCAAATATGACTATAATTTTTTTAAATTTATCCCTCTTCCTAGATCTCTTCACTGCCTTTGATTTGATATGTGGTAGAGCTCAAACGGATAAACGGAGTGAAAGTTATGGTCTTTTGAAGTTGGACTTTTTTTGTAGTGGTATTACTAATATATATTATGTTTCTTTTATCTTCTCACAGTTTCGATTATACATGGTCCTCACTCATCTCAAGAGCTTCGATTTTACTTTTCACACCGCTCAAACGGATACCCGAAGGATAATTAATGCCTATTTTAGTTAAGTTGCGGGTTTCATAGATTTTTAGGCGCTTGGAAGGTTGCTCAATTTAAAATGATAATAACTTCTGCTACATGTGTTCATTTTTTCTCTACCACATATCAAAATGAATATTGTGAAAAGATACACACTCTGGTAACCACTAGAACCCTTTCTAACATTCTTCAACTCCTAAAAAAACCCCAAAATCCATTTGGATGGTCAAACGATTGGCTTCTGTTGTCCGTCTTGCAATAACTTCTTCTATGGGTGTCTGTTTTGCCTCTACCACATATCAAATTGGACTTGAGATTAGAACTAAACTCTTATAACCATTGAAGCACCTTCTCACATCCTTGAGGCCCAAAAAGGACTCAAACCCTCCAAAAGACCATAACTTCTACTACAGGAGCCCGTTTTGCCTCTATCATATATCAAATCGACATTTTCGACTAGATCTACAAATTTGTGACCAATAGGAACACCTTATCCGGTTCTTAAATACCCAAAAGGTCCTTAAGTCCTCCAAATGACCATAACTTCGGCTCTGGGTGACCGTTTCACCTCTACCACATATGAAATTAAATCTAGGGATTAGCTCTACACATCTGTGACAACCATGAACAACTAAATAACCCTAACAAACCAAGAATAAACACATAAAGACTAAAAACTATTAAAAACCACGCAAAACCCTAACAAACCCTAACAAACACAAACAAACACTAACAAAACCTAACAAACACTACCAAACACTAAAAAACCCCAAAAAATCTAAAAAAACATAACCAACCCTAAAAACCCCTAACAAAACCTAATAGGCCCTAACAAACCCCAAGAAGCACTGAGAAACCCAAATAAACACAAAAAACCTGAAGAAACCCTAAAAAACCCTAAGAAACCATATGAAACAGTAACATAAACCTAAAAACCCTAAAACCCTAAAAACCCAAAAGCAAAACTAAGAAACATTAACACACCCTTAGTAACCCTATCATGCCCTTAGAAACCTTAACACACCCTTAGAAACCCTAGAACACCCTTGGAAACCCCAACACACCCATAGAAACCCTAACACAACCTTATAAACACTTAGAAACCATAGCACACCCTTAGAAACCCTAAAACGCCCATAAAAACACTAACCCACCCTTAGAAACCCTAACACACCCTTAGAAGCCCTAACAAACCCTTAGGCACCCTAAATCACTGTAATAACAACTAATAAATCCTAACAAACCCTACCAACCAATAATAAACCACAATAAACCCTAATAAACACTAAATCCTACTACTAAACCCTAATAAACACTAATAAATCATAATAAACACTAAACACCCTATTATACCCCACTAAAAGCTACAAAATACCTAAAAACACAAATATACAACAAAAACACTATCAAACCATTCAAAATTCTAATATTCACTAAAAAATCCAAACAAACCCAACAAAACATGACAAAACCCCAAAAAAATAAAAACCCAAAAAAAACCCTAAAACCCCTAAAAAACCTAAAAACCCTAAAAACCCTAAAAAATCCTTAAAAACCCTAAAAACCCTAACACCCCTAAAAAACTGAAAAAACCAAAAAAACATGAAAACAAACCTAGAAAACCCTAAAAACCCTCAAAAGACCTCAAAAAACCCTAATGAATCTAAAACCACTAAAACCACTACAAATCCATAAAATGACTAAAATTGCCTAACCAAACCCTAACCAACCCTATGAAAACTATAAAAACCCTAAAACCCCCACTAACAAACCCTAAAAACCTCAGAAGAAACCCTAATACACCCTAAAGAACCCTAAAAACCCTAAAAACCAAAAAGAACCCTCAAGAACCACTCAATCCACTAACAACACTACATAAACTCTATCAATTGCTACAAAAACCTGAAAAATGCTCCAAAACCCACAAAACACAACAAAACCCCAAAATATGCTAAAATAACCCAAACAAAGCATAAAAAATCCAAACACACCCATAAAACCCAAAAAAATGAATAAAACCCCAAACAACTCAAACAAACCATAACAAACCCTAAAAAAACCTAACAAACCCTAAAAACCTCTAATAACCCCTACGAACCACTAATAAACCCTAATAACCCATAAAACCCACTATTAAACACTAAAATCCCTAATAAACACTAATAAATCATAATAACCTATAATAACCCCTAACAAACTCTATGGATGCTAATAAATGCTAAAAAATCCCCAAAACCCCTAATATTCAATAAAAAACTCAATTAAACCATAATAAACTCTAATAATCACTTAAAATTCTAACAAACCTGACAAAACGATACAAAAATATCCAAATAATAGCCTAAAAAACCCTACTACCCAATAATAAACCCTAAAAACCCTAATAACCAAAAAATAAATCGTAACAAACCCTGACAACCCCAAATAAATCGTAACAAATCCTAAAAACGCCAAATAAATCGTAATAAACTGAAACAAACCATAACAAACCCCTAATAAACCCCAATAAACCCTAACAAATCATAATAAATCATAATAAATCATCATATACCCAAATACACATTACTAAACCCTAATAAATAAAATAAACACTAATAAATCCTAAATAACCCTAAAAAAGTTTCATGAACCCTAGAAAAAGATATTAATGCATACAAAAGACCAATAAAACCCTAATATACAATAAAAACTCTAATAAATTGTAACAAATCCTAAAAACACTAATAAAATTTAAAGAACCCTAAAAACCCTAATGAACCATAATAAACTCAAAAGAGCACTAAAAACCCTTAAGAACCCAAAAAAGATTTAAAACACATTATATAAACCCTAAAAACCACTACAATACCCAAACAAACCCTAAAACACACTAAAAACCCTAACAACACCTATCAATCCCAAAAAAAACAAATGAACCTATAAATTCCCCCAAAAACCATTAAAAATCCATCAGCTACCATAAAAACCACAAACACCCGTTAACAACCCTTAAAACCCCTAAAAACACTACAAACCATAAAAAACCATTAAAACCCTAAAAAAGGCTTAAAATAGATACATAAACCCTAAAAATGTTATGTAAACCCAATAAAAATGCAACAAAAACCATAAAAAAGCAACATAAAGAAAAAAACACAACATAAACCTAAAAACGCTACATACACCCTAAAATCACTAAATAAACCCTAGAACTGTAACATAAACTCTAAAAACACAACATAAACCCGAAAAAATGAAACATAAACGCTACATCACCACTAAAAACACTACATAAGCCCAGAAAACGCAACATAAACCCTAAAAAATGATACATAAAACCTAACCCCTAAACACGCTACATAAACCCTAAAAACGTTACATAAACCCTAAAAATGATACATAAAACCCAAAACTACAAACTAAACCCTAAAAATGCAACATAAACACTAAAAATGCTACATAAACTCTAACAACGCTACACAAACCCTAAAAAATCCTACAAAACCCTGAAGATGCTTCAAAACCATCAAAAATATTAAACCCTAATATACCATAATATAAAAAATTAAACCCTAATAAACCCCTAATAAACACCTAAAGAACCACTAAATCCATTAACAACGCTACATAAACCCAAACAATTTCTACAATAAACAAAAAATTCTTCAGAACCCACAAAATGCAACAAAACCCCTAAAACTCTAAAATAACCCTAACAAAGCATAAAAAATACAAACACACCCATATAACCCAAAAAACACATAAAACCCAAACAAATCAAACAAACTGTAACAAACCCTAAAAACCCTAAAAAAACATGACAAACCCTACCAACCACTAATAACCCATAAGAACCACTAATAAACCCTAATAACCCCTAAAAAAACTATTAAACATTAAAAACCCTAATAAAAACTAATAAATTGGAATAACCTGTAATAAATCCTAACAAACTCTACTAGACCCTAGTAAAGCTTCAAAATCCCTAAAACCCCTAATATATAATAAAAAACACTCTTAAACCATAATAAACCCTAATAATCACTAAAAACCATAACAAACTCGATAAAACGCTACAAAAACCTCCATATAATAGCCTACAAAACCCTACAAAACCCTACAACCCACTAATAAACCCTAAAAAACCATAATAACCCCAAAATAAAACGTAATAGACCCTATCAACCCCATATACACCATAAAAAATCCTAATAACACCATATAAATTGTAACAAACTGAAACAAACCACAACAAACCCCTAATAAATGGTAATAAATCCTAACAAAGCATAATAAATCCTAATAAATCATAATAAACCCAAATACATGTTAATAAACCCTAATAAATAAAATAAACCCTAATAAATCCAAAATAACCCTAAAAAGGTTGATAAACCCTAGAAAAAGCTATGAATACCAACAAAAGCCCAATAAAACCCTAACATACAATAAAAAATGCTAATAAACTGTAACAAATCCTAAAGAACACTAATAAACCCTAAAGAACCATAATAATCCCTAAAGAACCATATTAAACTCTAAATAACACTAAAAACCCCCAAAGAACCCAAAACACAGCTAAATCACATTATATAAACCCTAAAAACCACTACAATACCCAAACAAACCCTAAAACACACGAAAAAACCCTAACAACCCCTATCAAACTAAAAAAACAAAAAAACCCCCCCCAAAAAAACCATTAAAATCCATCAGATACCATAAAAACCCATAAACACCCTGTTAACAACCCTAAAAACCCTAAAAAACTAAAAAACATAAACAACCATTAAAACCATAAAAATGGCTTCAAATAGATAAATAAACCCTGAAAACATTACATAAACCCTTAAAAATGAAACAAAAACCCTAAAAATGGAACAAAAACCAAAAAATGCAACAAAAACCCAAAAAATGCTACCTAAACCCTAAAAGCACTACATTAACCCTAGAACTATAACATAAACCCTAAAAACACAACATAAACCCTAAAACGCAACATAAACATTAAAAAATGCTACATAAAACCTAAAAACGCAATATAAACCCTCAAAACACTCCATGAACCCTAAAAACGTTACATAAACCCTAAAAATGCAACATAAATGCTACATCACCCATAAAAATGCTACATAAACTCAGAAAATGCAACATAAACCCTAAAAAATGCTACATAAAACCTAAACCCTAAACAGACTACATAAACCCTAAAAATGATACATAAATCATAAAAATGATACATAAAATTTAAAACCACTAACTAAACCCTAAAAATGATACATAAACACTAAAAAGGCTATATAAACTCTAACAGCTCTACACAAACCCTAAAAAATGCTACAAAAACCCTAAAGACGCTTTAAAATCCTCAAAAAAATTAAACCCAAATAAACCCCTAATAAACTCTAATAATCCCTTAAAGCACCTTATGATCCCTAAAATCCTAAAAACTCTACTCAATCCTAATAAAACCCCAGAAATAACTAATAAACCCTAATAAATTATAATAAAATCTAATAAACCATAAAAACAAGTTAAGAAAACTTAAACAACCCTAACCAGCCCTAATAGACACTAATAAACACCAATAAACCCTAATAAACCCCAAAAAACCCTAAAAAGCCCTAATAAACCATAAATAAATCCAAATAAACCCAACTCAACCCTAACAAATCTTAACACACCATAATAACCCCTACTAAAACCCAACAAAATCCTAATAAAGAAAAAAAATTCCATTATACCTTACAAAAATCTCTAAAAACCTTGATGAACTCTAATATAACATAATAAACCCTAAAAAACACTCACAAATAATAAAAAAACAATCAAAAACAATAAAAGCGCGTTATGTTACCTAAAAAGACCTAAAAACACTAATATAACCTTATTAAGCCAAAAATGCTAATATACATTAAAAATCCCTAGAAACCCAAGTAAACCATAATAAACTCTAATATAACCAAAGAAACCCTAAAATGCTCACAAACAAAAGAAAAATGCTCACAAACAATAAAAACATGCTATATTATCTAAAAAGACCTAACAAACACTAATATAACCTAATAAAAAAACTAATAAACCCATAACAAACCCTAATATCTACTAAAAATCCCGAATAAAACATAAAAAAAATGAATAAACTATAATAAAACCCTAATAATACCTTCTCAACCCTAATAAACCTTGACACACCATAACAAAACCTAATAAATCCCAAATAAACCCCAATAAACAAAAAAACGCAAACAAACCATTAAAAATCCCTAAAATACCCTAATAAAACATAATAAATTCAAATATAAGATAATAAACCATTAAAAATGCTCACAAACACTAAAAACATGCTAATAAAACCAAAAAAAGTCCTAAAACCCCCTCATATATATTAACAAAAACTAAAAAATAGTCATATACCCTAATAAAAACACTGACAAACCCTAGTAAACCCTAAAAATCCTTAAAAACCCTAATAAACCATAATCAACCCTAATAAACCCTAATAAAACCTTAAAGATACCATCTCAACCCTAATAAAACCCTAAAAATACCTACTCAACCCTAATAAACCTTAAAACACCATAATAAACCATAATAAATCCCACTAAACCCTAAGGAACACAAATATACCATTAAAAATCCCTAAAACCCCTAATAAATGCTAATAAAACCTAGTAAAGATTAAAAGAAGTAATAAACCCGAATAAACACTACTAAACACTAAAAAACCAGGATATACCCTCTTAAAAATTAATAAACCATAATGAACCATAATAAACCTTAATAAATCCTAAACATACCCAAATATACCATAATATATGATAATATACCATAATAAACCCAACTCAATCCAAATAAAACCCTAAAAATACCTAATAAACCTTAATAAACCTTGACACACCATAATAAACCCTAATAAAAACCTAATATCCCCCACTAAACCCTAAAAAATGCTAATATACCATTAAAAACCCCTAAAACCCTAACAAACCATAATAAATGTTAATAACACCAAAAAATCCTAAAAATGACTGTAAACCCTAAAAATACCTCTAATAATAGTAGTAGTAATAATGCTGGTGTATGTGCATATGCATGTGCATGGTTTAAATAATAAATCAGAATGCACGTGCATGTGCATATGCATGTGCATTTTCATTTGAAAGATAATAAATAATACATTATAAATAATAACGCATGTGAATTGCATGTTTATGTGCATGTGCATGTGAATGATAATAAATAATAAATAATAAATAATAACACACATCCAAGTGCATGTGCATGTACATGTGCATGGTAACAAACAATTAATAATAACAAAGTCCACATGAATGTGCATTTTCATGTGAATGATAATAAATAATAACACATATGACAATAGAATAACGCTAGTGCATTGCGTGTGCACGTGCATGAGAATAAATAATAATAACACATGTGATAAAAGATTAATGCAAGTGCATTGCTTTTTCATGTGCATGGTAATAAATTAAATATAATGACACACGTGTATGTGCGTTTACCTGTAATGATAATGAAAATGACGCATGCACGTGCATGGTAATAAATAATAAATAACAATGCATGTGCATGTGCATTTATATTTGATGATACAAACAATAATAATTATAATAATAATAGTAATAATAATAGAATAACCTAAGTGCATTACATGTGCACGTGCATAGTAGTAAATAATAAATAAATAATAGTAAATAAGACCGCACATGCATGTGCATGTGCATTTACATTTGATAATAATATTAATAATACAAATTGTAATAATAATAAGAATCATAATAACACAAGCACGTTCATAGTAATAAATAATAAATAACAACACGCAGACATGTGGATTTGCATGTGATAATGATAATAATAATGATAATGATAATAATAATAATAATAATAATAATAATAACTGTGATAATAATAATAATAAAAGAATAATACAAGTGCATTGCATATGCATGTTCATGGTAATAATTAATAAATAATAACGCATGTGCATCTGCATTTTCATGTGATGATAATAATAATAAGAGCAGTAGTAGTACCAATGCAAGTGATTATAAAATGTTGCATGTGCATTACCTGTGTAGGTGCATGGTAATAAATAATAACGCACGGGCATTGCAAATTCATGTGATGATGATGATGATGATAACAATAATAATATTATTATTAATATTAATAATAACAACGCATTTGATAATAGAATAACGCATGTGCATTGAATGAGCGTGTTTATGTATTTTCATGAGCATTTTCATGTATATTTTCATGTGACGATAATAACAATAATAACAACAACAACAACAAAAAACCACGAAAATATTAAAAACAATAAGAATAACAATGTATGTGATAATAAAATAGATGTGTGCATTGCATGTGCACGTGCCTGGTAATAAAAAATAAATAATAATGCACGTTCATGTGCATGTGCATGTGTATGAGATGATAACAATAATAATAACTGTAGTAATAATAATAATAATAACAACAACGCATGTGATAATAAAATAACACACGTGCATTGTAGGTGCAGTGCATGATAATAAATAATAACTCATAGTGCACATGATGATAACAATTACAATAAAAGTAATATTAATAATAATAGCGCATGTGATAATAGAATAACACACATATATTGAATGTGTGTGTGTATGGTAATAAATAATAACGCACAAGCATTTGCACTAGCATTTGATGATAATAACAATACTAACAATAATAGTGATAATAACAATAACAATAAAAATGCAAGTGATAATTGAATAATGTAGGTGCATTGCGTGTGTGCGTGCATGGTAATAAATAATAACAGACATGCATGTGCATTTGCAAGTGATGATGATGATAATAATAATAATAATAATAATAATAATAACAACCACAATAACAAGAACAACATATTCACATGCATCGAAATAAATAATAAATAATAATGCATGTACATCTGCATTTGCATGTGATGATAATAATAGTAATAATAATAGTAGTAATAACAATAATGATAATTATAATAATGCTAATGATAATAATGATAATGATAATAATGATAATAATAATGTGTGTGATAATAGAATAACACACATCCTAACAAACCCTAACAAAACCTAACAAACCCTAACAACCACTAATAACCCCTAATAACCACTAATAAACCCAAATAACACCTGAAACCCACTATTAAACCCTAAAACTCTAATAAAAACTACTTAATCATAATAACCTGTAATAAATCCTAAAACCCTATTAGACTTTTATAAATTCTACAAAAGACCTAAAACTCGTAATATACAACAAAAAACACTATTGAACCATAATAAATCCTAATAATCACTAAAAACCCTAACAAACCCGACAAAACAAAACAAAACCCGCCAAATAATAGCCTAAAAACCCAAGAAACCACTAAAAAACCCTAACAAACCGTAATAACCCCATAATAAATCGTACCAAACCCTAACAACCCCAAATAAATTGTATAAAAACATAACAATGCCAAATAAATCGTAACAAACCGAAACAAACCATAGAAAACCCCTAATAAACCGCAATAAACCTTAACAAAACATAATAATCCCTAATAAATTGAAATAATCCCAAACACATGTTAATAAACCCTAATAAATAAAATAAACCCTAAGAAACCCTAATAAATCATAAATAACCCTAAGAAAGTTTGATAAACCCTAGAAAAAGATATTAATGCCTACAGAAGCCCAAGAAAACCCGAATATACAATAAAAAATGCTAATAAACCGTAAAAAATGCTAAAGAACTCTAATAAACCCTAAAGAACCCTAATAAACCTTAATGAACCATAATAAACTGTAATGAACACTAAAAAACCCTTAAGAACCCAAAAAACGCTAAAACACATTACATAAACCCTAAAAACTGCTACAATACCCAAACAAGCCCTAAAAACACTAAAAAACCCTAACAACCCCCATCAATCCTGAAAAAAAAAACCCTTAAAAACCCTAAAAAAACCATTGAAAACCCATCAAATTCAATAAAAACGATAAACACCCGTTAACAACCCTTAAAAACCTAAAAAACGACTACAAACCATAAATAACAATTAAAACCCTAAAAAAGGAAACAAATAGATACATAAACCCAAAAAACATTACATGAACCTTAAAAATGCAACATAAACCATAAAAACACAACCTAAACCCAAAAAACGCAACATAAACCCAAAAAACGCTACAAAAACCCAAAAAGAACTACATAAAACCTAGAACCGTAACATAAACCATAAACAATGCAACAAAAACATTAAAAACGCTACATAAAACCTAAAACCACCACATAAACCCTAAAAACACTACATGAACCCTAAAAGTTTTACATAAACCCTAAAAATGAAACATAAATGCTACATCACCCCTAAAAATGCTACCTAAACCCAGAAAATGAAACATAAACCCTAATAAATGCTACATAAAACCTAAACCCTAAAACGCTACGAAAAGCCTAAAAACATTACATAAAAACTAAAAATGCTACATAAAACCTAAAACCACTAACTAAAACCTAAAAGTGCTACATCAACACTAAAAATTCTACATAAACTCAAACAATGTTACAAAAACACTAAAAAATGTTACAAAACACCTAAAGACGCTTCAAAACAATCAGAAATATTTGTCACGATCTGCCTTCTCCAAAATGAGGGAAGAGTCAGCAGATTGATAGGACCTTCCTTCTTTAAGTTAAAGGAGAGATAATGACCCCTGAAACTCGCCTTCAATAGGTCCCGGAGTGGCGACCAGGACCAAGGGTATCGAATCACACACTAAATGGAAATCATTACCCTTTTTCTTTTAATACGATCGGGAGATAAGATAGTAAGTCCCACAACACCAAAACTGAATGTTTAAATATGACTGAAAATAAACAATTCCCATATGCATGGTCAAAGGTAAAAGATAAAAGTCACAAAACTCCAAAGGTAATAAGATACCAAGAAAAAAAGAAACAACAACAACAACTGCCCCAAAGGTCCAAGCTAGTACGGTCCCGCATGATCCCTGAAGTCCTTCTGGAAACTTGATAACAGTTTTATATACGTAGAGTGAGCATACAAGTATACTCAGTAGGTAAAAACCAAAGACTCTCATGCCCAAGTGGGGAGGCATACTAATGCCCTGTGAGAAAAGAGAATACCAAGCACCTAGAAAGGAAACTAACCACCCAAGCCTCACCAAGGCACAATCCCCAAATAACGCAAGTCAAGTAATGTATAGTAATAGCACATCGAGGTTTGGGTACCCCGCACCACGTTCCCATTGCTTATTGAAGACATCCTATGCATCGGACCAATCCCACCATTCTCATCGCAGTCCCACTGCCATACCCCGCTGGCACACACCTGGGCCATAACCACACATCCCGCCTGCAAACACCTGGGCCACAACCACTAACCCGCCCGCAGACACCTAGGCCACAACTGTCACACGTAACCACGCTTGTAAACACCTAGGCTAGAACAACCACTGCCACGCCCGAAGACACATGGGCTAGATGAACTACGTCCACACCTGAAGACACCTGGGCCTCATCACGTAGATACTTGGGAAACCACCTACCCACACAGACCAAGGCCAACCACCACACTACCCTGCCCAAAGATTCTTGGGCTAATAATGGACTTCAGGCCATCACATCCTGCCCGTAAAGTCTTGGGCTATTCGGGAAAGGGAGCAGAAAAGGATATAATAACCAGCCACTCATCGGAGTGTTGGGAAAAACACCCTCCCCCATGAAATGGGGGTGTTTTGCACTAAGTTCTCAACTTGGGTGGGGCGCGAATAAGAAACACAAAAACTACAAGTATATGTATAGGTAACAAGCACTCAACCAATCTAGGTTTTTCTTTAGCCAGCCTAAAGAACACTATCCCTACTATTCATTCATAAGAGAAGAGAAAAACACCCATGCCCAAGTCATAACTCACACCAAACCAAATCCCCATTTGTCCCATCCTTGTTTCCATGTTCAGTAATAATGTTTAAATAAGTTTCTTCACCTACTTGGGAAACTAGTAAGCATAAGAACAAGCAAAGGAAAGAGTACACCCAAAAACAATTTAAACATTCACACTCAGTTCTCTTGTGAAAACAAATCAAGTGAGACCACTCCAAGTATTGGAACCAAAGCAAGTCAAAAGTGAGATATGGTCCCAAGTTCCCAGAACTATGAATAAGAAGGTTTCACAACAGAATAGGATCCCACCCCAATTTGTGATACAAACAGAGGATCCCATCCTCACCCAAATCACCCCAGAAATGTAAGCCCCCATCCAATAAAACCATAAGGTCACCCGTACTCATCCCTTCGAGGAAAAAAACAAACCAAAACTACCAACACAAGTTAGACTCAACAAGTATTTTCAGATTTAAAAGATTTAACACAATCCATGATTCCAATTCCACTGGGCTTAAACCAAGGGTATCATAGAAAGGAGTTGATCCTGGTGCTTCCAATTTATTAGTCGAATATACATATTTAACAAATTTCCTTTACACAGCAAAAGCTTCACAACCAAAATACAATCCAATTAAAGATCACAAGATGTAAGGGTTTGTTAGTGCACAGAGAAAGACCACAAATGGTCATGATTTTTAGTAGTTGTAAGCCCGCACAATTCATAAATCATTAATCATGAAAGAGGAGAAAAAAATTAGAGCAGCATCATCGATCACACCCCTCCCCTTCATTATTTAGAATCTGTTTATTATCTTCATTAGAGTTTGGTTCATCCAATTCTACAGAAGCAGTAGCGTACCCAACCCGCAAGATACACAGAAAAGAGTGACGAAGGTGAAAATCCCTAACTGACTGATAAAGGAGACGTTTTTCTCCATGCATCAAGAATAGGGGATGAGCGATTTGCAAGGGAGGAACGTCGGGAAATCTAAGGATGAGCAGAAGACTTTATCCTAGGCGCACCACAAGTCTTGGGAAGAAAGGACTTCAAGTGAACCATAGAGAAGAGAGAAGTCGGCCAAAAGGGAAGAAGGGGGGAGAAGAACTTCTTCTACGATATATAGATAAAATCTCGTGGTTATGAGATATGATAAATTTGAATGCTTAATATTAGGATCATGGTTCCTCACGTGGTTGGGTGGTTACACAAAACTGAATTAATTGTTATTTAATAGGGTGGTTTCTCAGGATTTTTCAGATATTAATTATGGGTTAAAAACGGCATTGAAATGACGTAAAAGGTCAAAAAGTCCTAAAAGAGGTGTTATGGGAAAAATTGTAGAAGTAAAACCCAAAAAGTCTAGATAACACCAATCGGTTGCGTCGATCGGTCGCGCCGATCAGTCGCCCCGATCGGTCGCACACCGAAATATAGAAAAGGGTGGGGTCATGAGGGTCTGGTCCATTACATTGGATACCTCTCAAACCATTCTCGTCCTCGAGAATCAAGACCCAGAATGAAGGAAAGAGGGGGGGGGGGGTCCGAACAGCCACCCAGGAAGATACCTATCCGGAGTGAACCTCTCCGACACAGGAACACCTTATCCCCTGAACAAACACAAACTCCCTACCGCTGCTTTCCCCATACAACCACGCAAAACAAAATGGCTAAACTGTCTGATCCAGTGGGAGAGGGGTTTCCCTTCCTCCTTGTTAAGATACTATCCACTTTGGGCAGCACTGACTCACCCACACAGTTTTAGGTGCATCTGATTTAATGTGTCTTAACTAGGGATTTGTTCCTCCTTTCCCCATTCTTTAGGAATCTTCACACACACATCCACAGAAAAGGAAACTGCACATCCATAGCCAACAAGGTAAGCATTACACAGTAAATAAGTACTGACCAACCAGGACAAAATTCAAAACATCTCGGGGTATTGGGTATTCATTTGTGCTTCCATCTCCCAGGTACTTTCCTCAAGCCCGCCATGTCTCCATAACACACAAACCAAGGGAATGGTTCACCCACAAAGCACCTTCTCCTCATGACCCTCGATCATCACTGGTCGCTCCAAAAATGATGCATCGTCTTTGATATCTAGTACTCCCATATCAAGGACGTGTGAATCATCGTGCATATATCGTCGGAGTTGGGACACATGGAATACATCGTGTATCCTCAGTAGCGGTGGTGGTAGCGCTAGCTGATAATCCACTTCACCGACCAGTCACAACACTTCGAAGGGCCTGATGAACCTGGGAGAAAGCTTACTTCCTCTGCCAAACCTCCACTGTTCATACCGAGGGGAGACCATCAAGAACACGTGGTCCCCAACCTCAAACTCCAAGGGTCTCCTCCTATCATCGGCATATGACTTCTGCCAGTCCTGATCCGCCTTCATCCTCTCTCTTATAAGCTGAAACTTCTCTATCGTGCTCTGCACCACCTCCGGGCCAAGAGCACCTACTTCCCCAACCTTATTCTAGCCCACGGGTGAGCGACATGGCCTTCCATATAGGGTTTAGAACAGACCCATGCCAATGGTAGAGTGATAACTATTGTTGTAGGCAAACTCTACCAGAGGAAAGTGTCACACCCATGATCCTTCTGAGTCTAGAACACATGCCCACAGCATATCCTCCAAGGTTTGGATGGTGCGCTCTGTCTGCCCATCTGTCTGGGGGTGGAAGGCAGTGCTAAGAGGCAGCAGGGTGCGAAAAGCATGCTGCAAACCCCTCGAGACTCGCGAGGTAAATCGTTCATCCCTATCTGAGATTATGGAACTCGGAACTCCATGCAACCGCATTACCTCGTCCACATATCACCGTACTAGATCATCCACTGCACTCGACTCCTTGATCGCCAGAAAGTGAGCTGATTTCGTCAACCGGTCCACTACTACCCAGATGGCGTTGCAGTACCCTTGCACTTTGGGTAGTCTCGTGAAGAAATCCATCGATTTTTCGTCCCACTTCCACTCGGGGACATCTAAAGGTTGCAACAACTAGCCTAGAACATGGTGTTCAGCCTTCACCTGCAGACACACTAGTCACTTGGCCACAAACTCTGCCACTACTCGCTTTACCCCGGGCCACCAAAACTGTCTCTTCAGACCATGGTACATCTTGGAAACTCCCGGGTTTATCGCTAGGGGTGAGTTGTGGAACTCACTAAGAACCCTATCGTGAATTTCCTCTGGAAAAAACAACTTCCCACGGAAAATCATCTGATTTTGACCATCCTCCATCCACCCTTTTAGAGCATCAACTTGGCTAACCCGGTCGCGAATAACTTCACTCTCCGAGTCTCCCCACTGAGACTCCTCCACCTGACGCAAAAGAGAATAATGCACTATCATCTGATACAGGTATCCCCTACCATTATCCATCCTCGCATCTAGGTGCAAGGCAGACAACTCCTCCATCTCTTTCCAAGCATCTACCGACTCTCGGACGACATCCTTCTGCGACCTCCTGCTCAAATCATCGGCCAATACATTCCCTTTCCCCGAGGTTTAGGAAATCACAAAGTCATAATCCTGGAGGAACTCCATACACCTTCACTGTTGTAAGTTTAGGTCCCACTGGGAGAAGATATACCTCAAGATTTTTGGATCCGTGAAGACCACAAAGTGTTCTCCGATGAGGTAATGCTGCCATAACGTTAGTGCGAAAACAATCGCTGCAAGTTCCAGATCATGGGTGGCATAATTACACTCGTGAGGGCGTAGCTTCCTAGACCCATAAGAGATCACACCTTGTCGCTGCATCAACACACATCTGAGGCCTTTCCCTGAAGCATCACAAAACACCCCATATGCCACCCCTTCTTCTGGTAGTCACAGCACTGGGGAACTGTCCAGTTTCTCCTTCACATAGCTGAAGGCTTCCTCGCACTGCTCACTCCACACGAAATCCTGGTCCCTCTTGTTCAAGGCTGTCAAAGGGGCTGCAACTCGAGAGAAGTTGGGTACGGACCTCCGATAGTAACCTGCCAGCCCGAGGAAACTACAATCCTCTGCCACGTTCTTAGGTGCTTCCCAAGAAACAATTGCCTCATCCTTTGATGGGTCCACCACTACCCCCTGTTCAGACACTACGTGATCGAGGAAGTGCACCTCTTGAGTCCAAAACATGCATTTTGACAACTTCCCATAGAGCTGGTGCCATCAGAGGACCTCCAAAACCGCCCTCAGGTGTTCTGCGTGGTCCTCCTCTGATCTTGAATAGATCAGGATGTCATCGATGAACAAGACTACGAACCGATCCAGATACTCCCAGAAGATGGAGTTCATAAGCCCAATGAACACAGCCAGGGCGTTCGTAACACCGAAAGGCATGACTACAAACTCGAAGTGCACATATCTTCACCTGAAGGTCGTCTTCGAGATGTCGCCCTCCTTTACCCTCAACTGGTGATACCAAGACCATAGGTCAATCTATGAGAATCATCCTGCCCCCTTCAGCTGGTCAAAGAGATCGTCTATCCTCGGAAGAGGGTAGCGATTGTTGATCGTCACCTGATTCAGCCTCCTATAGTCTATACACAACTTGAGACCACCATCCGCCTTCTTTTCGAACAAGAATGGAGCACCCCACGGTGACAGACTTGCTCCAACATAAACCCTCTTCATCATATCATCAATCTGAATCTGCATCTCCCATAGATCCAAAGGTTCCATCCGGTTGGGAGCCATCGAAATCAGACGAACACCAGGCTGAAAGTCTATCCCAAACTCGATATCACGTCGAGGGGGTAGAGTCGTCACCTCCTCAGGAAAGACGTCCATAAACTCACTGACGATCCCTGGTACCTCCACCATCTCAGCATCTACTAACTCCACTGAAATCTCAGCTAACAAAGAAAGGAGGGGTTCATCTCGCCTGCTACCCTTCTGGCTGCTCCACTCGCTGGTGAAGGTAACACGTCGGCCACCCAAGTCTGTGAACACAAACCTTCCTCAGAAGCAATCTATGACGGCACACACAGAGAACAGCTAGTTGATGCCTAGGATGACATCGTATGGCTGTATATGTAGCATTAGTATATCCCTGACTGATAGATGTGGCCCTATCATCAGTCTGCATCCTCGAAAAACATATAACAAGTTGTTCTGACCTCCGACAGGTGTGATCAGCATCAGGGACATTGGATGTCTCTCGGCATCTAGCCCCAAATCACTAGCTAGACCGGGTGCAACGAAGGATTGTGAAGCTCCGGTATCGAACAAGGCATAAGCAAGGGTACTGAACAAACTAATCGTACCTCGAACGACCTTCGGTCCTGCTAGAACTACTGCCTCCGCGGCGTGCAACTATCCACACCCAGCCCCTCTGCCCCTCGGCTGTCGGACACCTCCCCGACCACGCCCTGGTCGAGGTCCCTGAGGAGTGACCTGAGGTCGACCTCCTCTTGCAACGTCTGCCCTCGGAGGAGCGGGAGCTCGCTGCCCCTGCTACTGAGGCTGAAAGGGCCTAGCTGGAAGCTGCTGTTGAGGTGGGTGCTGGGCGTACCCACTTGCACCGTACTACGCTCTATCCGGGCACTGGTTCCGAAGGTTCCCATAGCTGCCACAGACGAAGCATCTCGGTCCTGATCCCAAAGTAAAGGGGTGAGGGCCGGGAGAGTGGAACTGGAACTGCTGGGGCCTACTCCCTGCCGGTCGAAACCTAGAGGGACCTGATGCTGGAGGCCTGGTGCTGACAGCCTTCCCATTCAATGATCCCAGCTGGATCCCCTCTCATGATAAACCTCCAAGAGTGTGCGTCATATCCACCACTTCGTCCTTCTTCTGGACCTCCAAATATGTCGGCTAGGTGAAGGGGGTTAAAACGTACGGGAGGGAGGGTCGGAGTGCCTCCTCTTAAAGCCTTTCCCGAGACTCCTCATCTGGAAAGAGGTCTGAAGCAATGCGGAGGAGGTCCTTGAACTTGATCCCCACCTCTCTTACTTACATACTCCCCTACCGGAGGGAGAGTAGGTCTTTCCTCTTCTCCTCCTTCATCATAGAAGAGAGGAATTCCGCTCGGAACTCCATCTTGAAATCAGCCCATGCCACCTCAGCCTCACTCCTCTCCCCCAGGATGTGCGTCCACGACTGACGCGCTTCTCCCCACATATGGATGATGGCCAGAGGAAACCAGTACTCAGTTGGAGACCAAATCAAGCCAAAATCTATCACCAGCTCCTCCATCCAGCTCTGTGTCTTTATGTCACAGGTGATGCCCTCATACTTCTCGAGGGTCTGTCGCTGGAAGGATCAAAGTGGCTTATGCCACTGGTCATCCACCACCTCCCGATCATCCCTCTACCAATTGGCCAAGTCAACCTCCTGGGCCTCGATCACCCACACCAACCGTGGTCACCTCCCAGGTGCCATAGCTGTAAAAGAAACAAAGAATGCCTATGCCCACATAGTGCAGAATACTGTTCCTAAAATTTCTTTAACTTCTTATTTATTTCAATTTCCCAAAACACCCCAGAATCACGAGAACACAAGTCATTATAATGCATGTACCTTTCCTAGGGTCTCTACCCTGCAATCAGTGTAGTCTCACTTTGTCGTTCGGTAGGCCCAGAGTCCTTGCATCGGATCACAGGGGGCCCTAAAATCCAATGTCTTAGCTGGTCTTCTCTGGCCTAATTCACACACCAAGGTCACCCAACACTATCGCCCTACCATCCCATGCAATCCTCACTGTGCCTAACTCCAGACTCCATCCTATCTCTCAACCATCACCTCTGATACCATTCTGTCACGACCCGCCTTCACCAAAAGGAGGAAAGAGTCAGAAGATTGCTAGGCCCTTCCTTCTTTAAGTTGAAGGAGAGATAATGACCCCTGAAACCCGCGTTCAATAGGTCCCAGAGTGGTGACTAGCACCAAGGGTATATAATCACACACTAAATGGAAGGCATTTCCTTTTTTCTTTTAATAGGATCGAGAGATAAGATAGTAAGTCCCACAACACAAAAACTGATAGTGTAAATACGACTGAAAATAAACCATTCCCATATGCATATTCAAAGGTAAAAGATACAAGTCACAAAACTCCAAAGGTAAAAATATACCAAGAAAAAAAACAACAACAACTGCCCCAAAGGTCCAAGCTAGTACGGTCCCGCACGATCCCTGAAGTCCTCCTGGAAACCTGAAAACAGTTTTATATACATAGGGTGAGCATACCAGTATACTCAATAGGGAAAAACCAAAGACTCTCGTGCACAAGTGGGGACGCATACTAATGCCCTGTGAGAAAAGAGATAACCAAGCACCTAGCAAGGAAACTAACCACCCAAGACTCACCAAGGCACACTCCCCAAAAAACACAAGTCGAGTAATGTATAGTAACAACACATCGATGTTTGGGTACCCCGCGCCACTTTTCCACTGGTTATGTAAGTCATCCTACTCATCGGATCAATCCCTCCATTCTCATCGCAGTCCCACTTCCATACCCCGCACACACACACCTGGGCCACAACCACATATCCCTCCCGAAAACACCGGGGCCACAACCACTAACCTGCCCGTAGACACCTGGGCCACAACTGTCACACGTAACCATGCCTGCAAACACCTAGGCCAGAACAAACACTACCACGCCCGAAGACACCTGGGCTTGAAGAACTACTGTCGCACCCGAAGACACCTTGGCCTCATCCCGAAGATACTTAGGAAACCACCTGCCCGCACACACCTGGGCCAACCACCACACTACCCTGCCCGAAGATTCTTGGACTAATAATGGACTTTAGGCCATCACAGCCTACCCATAGAGTCATGGGCTATTCAGGAAAGGGAGCAGAAAAGGAGCTAATTACAAGCCACTCATAGGAGTGTTGGGAAAAACACCCCCCATGAAATGGGGGTTTTCAACACTAAGTGCTCAACATGTGTGGGGCACGAATAAGAAACACAAAAACTACAAGTATATGTATAGGTTACAAGCACTCACCCAATCTAGGTTTTTCTTCAGCCAGCCTAAAGAACACTATCCCTACAATTCATTCATAAGAGAAGAGAACAACACCCATTCCCAAGTCACAACTCACACCAAACCAAATCCCCATTTGTCCCATCATTGTTTCCATGATCAGTTATAATGTTTAAATAAGATTCTGCACCTACTTGGGAAACTAGTAAGCATAAGAACAAGCCAAGGAAAGAGTACACCCAACAACAATTTAAACATTCACACTCAGTTCTCTTGTGAAAACACATCAAGTGAGACCAATCCAAGTATTGGAACCAAATCAGGTCAAAAGAGAGATATGGTCCCATGTTCCCAGAACAATGAATAAGAAGGTTTCACAACAAAAGAGGATCCCACCCCAATTCGTGATTCAAACAGAGGATCACATCCTCACCCACATCACCCCAGTAATGTAATCCCCCATCCAAGAAAACCATATGGTCACCCATACTCGTCCCGTAGAGGAAACAACAAGACCAAAACTACCAACACAAGGCACAATCAACAGGTATTTTCATATTTAAAACATTTAAGACACTCCATGATTCAAATTCCACTGGACATAAACTAGGTTTATCATAGAAAGGATTTGATCCTGGTTCTTCCAATTTATTTAGCAAAATATACGTATTTTACCAATTTCCTTTACGCAGAAAAAGGTTCACAACCAAAATACAAGACATTTAAACATCACAATAGGTAAGGGTTTATTAGTGCATAGAGAAACACCACCAACAGCCATGATTTTCAGTAGGCCTAAGCCTGGACAATTCAGAAATCATTAATCATGAAAGAGGAGAAAAAAATAGAGCAGCATCATCGATCACACCCCTCCCCTTCATTCTTTATAATCCATTTATTATATTCATTAGAGTTTGGTTCATCCAATTCTACAGAAGCAGTAGCGTACCCACCCCTTAAGATACACAGAAATGAGAGACAAAGGTGAAAATCCCTACCTGACTGATCAAGGAGACTTTTTTCTCAACGCGTCAAGAACCGGGGATGCGCGATTTGCAGGGAAGGAATGTCGGGAACTCTAAGGACGAGTAGACGACTTCATCCTAGGCGCACCATAAGTCTCAGGAAAAAATTACTTCAAGCACAACACGGATAAGAGAGAATTAGGACAAAAGGGAAGAAGGGGGAGAATAACTTCTTCTGTGATATATAGATAAAATCCCGTTGTAACGGGATATGATAAATTTGAATGCTTAAAATTAGGATTGTGGTTCCTCATGCGGTGGGGTGGTTACACATGACTGAATTAATTATTATTTAATAGCGAGGTCTCTTAGGATTTTTTAGATATTAATTATGGGTTAAAAATGGCCCTGAAATGACTTAAAAGGTCAAAAAGGCCTAAAAGAAGTGTTACGGGAAAAACTGTAGAAGTAAAACCTGAAAAGGTTGGATAACACCGATCGGTCGCACCGATCGGTCATGCCGATCAGTCGTGCCGATCGGTCGCACACTGAAATTTGGAAAAGGGAGGGGTCATGAGGGTCTGGGCCATTACAATATTAAACCCTAATATACCAAAATATAAAAAATTGAACCCTAAAAAACACCTAATAAACTCTAATAATCCCTAAAAATGCCTTATAATCCCTAAAAACCATAAGAGACTCTACTCAACCCCAATAAAAACCCCAAAATACCTAATAAACCCTAATAAATGATAATAAAACCTAATAAACCCTAAAAACACATTAAGAACTCCTAAACAACCCTAATAGACATTAATAAACACTAATAAACTGTGATAAACCCCAAACAAACCCTAAAAACCCTAATAAACCATAAATAAATCCCAAAAAAACCTAATCAACCCTAAAAAAACCTTAACACACCATATTTACCCCTAATTAAAACCTACAAAACCCTAATAACTAAAACAAACACTAGTGTACATTAAAATGAGAATAACTTCTTCTACGTGTGTCCGTTTTGCAATAACTTCTTCTATGGGTGTCCGTTTTGCCTCTACCACATATTAAGTCAATGATTTTGACTAGACCTACACTCCTATAACCATTGAAGCACCTTCTCACATCCTTGATGGCCCAAAAATGTACTTAAACCCTCCAAAAGACCATAACTTCTACTCTGGCAGTACGTTTTTCCTCTACCATATATCAAATCGAAGCTTTCAAATATATCTACACATCTGTGACCAATAGTAACACCTTATCACGTTCTTAATGTCCCAAAAGGTCCTTAAGTCCTCCAAATGACTATAACTTCTGCTCTTGGTGTCTATTTCACCTCAATCACATATCAAATTGAAGCTTGCAACTAGCTCTACACATCTGTGACAACCAAGAACAACTAAATAACCCTAACAAACCATAAATAACCCCAAAACACTAAAAACCATTAAAAACCATGCAAAAACCTAAAAAACCCTAAAAACCTTAACAAATACTATCAAACCCTAATAAACATTAACAGACCCTAACAAACCCTAAGAAACCCCAAAAAACCCTAAAAAACATAACAAACCCTAAAAACCGTAACAATCCCTAACAAACCCCAAGAAGCACTACAAAAACCCAATAAACCCAAAAAAACCCCAATGAAACCCCCAAACCCCTAAGAAACCATAATAAACACTAACAAAACACTAAAAATCCTAAAAAACCCTATGCAAATCTAAGAAACACTAACACACCATTAGAAACCCTAACACACCCTTAGAAACCCTAACACACCCTTAGAAACTCCATCACACCCATAGAAACCCAAACAAAACCATATAAACCCTTAGAAACCATAGAAACCCCTTAAAAACCCTATCCCACCCATACAAACCCTAACCCACCCTTAGAAACCCCAACCCAACCTTAGAAAACCTAAAAAACCCTTAGACACACTAAATCACTCTAATATGCACTACTAAATCCTAACAAACCCTACCAACCAATAATAAACCATAAACAAACCTAATAAACCCTAAGGCCCACTACTAAACCCTAATAAACACAAATAAATCGTAATACACCCTAAAACCCTATTAGACCCCAATAAAAGCTACAAAATACCTAAAAACCCAAATATACAACAAAGATGCTATTAAATCATTCAAAACTCTAATATTCACAAAAAAACCTAACAAACCCGACAAAACCTGACAAAACTCTAAATAACACTAATAACCCAAAAAACCCTTAAAAAACCATAAAAACACAAAAAACCCTAAAAATCATAAAATTCCTAAAAACCCCTAAAACCCCTAAAAACATGAGAATACCAAAAAAACCCAAAAACAAACGTATAAAACCCTAAAAAAATCTCAAAACAACCTAAAAAAACCTCAAAAACGCTAAAACCCCTAAAAACACCTAAAAACACTAAAACGCCCTAAAAATCCTAAAAACGCCTTACAAAACCCTAACCAACCCTATGACACCCTTAAAACCCTAAAAACCCCTAGAAAAACCTAAAAACATCAATAGAACCCCTAATACACCATAAATAACCCTAAATAACCCTAAAACCCGAAGGAACCACTAAAGAAACTAACAATGCTACATAAATCCTAACAATTGCTACACCAAATCGAAAAATGCTTCAAAACCCAAAAAATGCAACAAAACCCCAAAAAATGCTAAAATAGCCCTAACAAAGCATAAAAAATCCCAACACACCCAAAAAACTCAAAAAAATGCATAAAACCCCAAATAACTCAAACAAACCATAACAAACCCTAATAACCCTAACCAAACCTAACAAACCCAAGAACCACTAATAACCCCTAATAACCACTAATAAACCCTAATAACCCTTAATAACCCACTATTAAACCCTAAAAACCCTAATAAACACTTATAAATTATAATAACCAGTAATAAAAGAGAACAAACTCTATTAGACCCTAATAAATGCTACAAAAGTCATAAAACCCCAAATATACAATAAAAACACTATTAAACGGTAATAAACCCTAATAATCACTAGAAACCCAAACAAGCCAGACAAAACGCTACAAAAACCTCCAAATAATAGCCTAAAACCCCTAAAACCTGCTAATAAACCCTAACAAACCCTAATAACCCCAAAATAAATCGTAACAAACCCTAACTGCCTCAAATAAATTGTAACAAATCCTAACAACACCAAATAAATCGTAACAGCCTCAAACAAACCATAAAAAACCCCTAATAAACCGCAATAAATCCTAACAAATCATAATAAACCCTAATAAATCGAAATAAACCCAAATACATGTTACTAAACCCTAATAAACAAAATTAACCATAATAAACCCTAATAAATCTTAAATAACTCTAAAAAGGTTGATAAACCCTAGAAAAGGCTATTAATGCCTACAAAAGCCCAATAAACCCTAATATACAATAAAAACGTGAATAAACTGTAATAAATCCTAAAGAATACTAATAAACCCTAAAGATCCCTAATAAACCATATTAAACTCTAAAGGACACTACAAAACCTTAAAGAAAACAAAAAAAATGCTAAAAAACATTATATAAACCCTAAAAACCACAACAATCCACAAACAAACCCTAAAACACATTAAAATCTCTAACTAACCCTATCAATCCCAAAAAACAAATAAACCCATAAACCCCCCACCCCTAAAAAACCAATAAAAAGCCATTAGATACCATAAAAACCCATAAACACTTGTTAACAACCCTTAAAAACTACAAACCATAAAGAACCATTAAAACCCTAAAAAGGATTCAAATTGATACATAAACCTTTAAAACGTTACATAATCCCTTAAAAATTCAAAAAAACCCTAAAAACACAACAAAAACAAAAAACACAACATAAACCCAAAAAACGATATATAAACCCTAAAACCACAACATAATCCCCAGAACTGTATCATAAACCCTAAAAACACAACATAAACCCTAAAAACCTAACATAAACATTAAAAAATGCTACATAAAACCTAAAAACACCATATACACCCTAAAAACACAACATGAACCCTAAAAACGTTACATAAAACCTAAAAAATGCAACATAAGTGCTACATCACCCATAAAAACACTACATAAACCCAGAAAATGCAACATAAACCCTAAAAAATTATACGTAAAACCTAAACCCTAAACACGCTACACAAACCCTGAAAACATTACATAAACCCTAAATATGATACATAAAATCTAAAACTGCTAACTAAACCCATAAAACACTACATAAACACTAAAAATGTTACATAAACTCTAACAATTCTACACAAACCCTAAAAATGCTACAAAAACCCTAAAGACGATTTAAAACCCTCAAAAATATTAAACCCTAATATACCAAAATATAAAAAATTAAACCCTAATAAACCCCTAATAAACTCTAATAATCCCTAAAAGCACCTTATAATCCCTAAAAACCCTAAGAAACACAACTCAACCCTAATAAAACCCTAAAAATACATAATAAACCCTAATAAATGTTAATAAAACCTAATAAACCCTAAAAACACGTTAAGAAATCCTACACAACCCTAACAAACCCTAATAGACACTAATAAACACTAATAAACCCTAATAAACCCCAAACAAACCCTAAAAAAGACCTAATAAACCATAAATAAAGCCATATATACCCTACTCAACCCTAAAAAACCTTAACACACCAAAATAACCCCTAATAAAACCCTACAAAACCCAAATAATGAAAAAGATGCTAGTATGCCTTAAAAAATCCCAAGAAACCCTGATAAACTCTAATATAACATAATAAACCCTAAAAACACTCACAAATAATAAAAAAATGATCACAAACAATAATAACGCACTATATTACCTAAAAAGACCTAAAAACACTAATATAACATAATAAAGACCGAAAATGCTAATACACCTTAAAAATACCAAGAAACCCTAATAAAACATAACAAACTATAATATATCCTATGAAACCCTAAAAATGCTCACAAATAAAACAACACTCAAAAATAATAAAAACACGCTATATTATCTAAAAAGACCTAACAAACACTAATATAACCTAATAAAACAAAAAACTAATAAACCCCTAACAAACCCTAATAAACCATAAAAATCCCTAATAAACCCTAATAAAAACTAATAAACCCGAATAAAACCATAATAAAACCCTTAAAATACCTTCTCAACCCTAATTAACCTTGACACACCATAACAAAACCTAATAAAACCCAACTATACCCCATTAAACCAAAAAAACACAAACAATCAATTAAAAAGACCTAGAAACCCTAATAAATCATATTAAATTCAAATAAAAGCTAATAAACAATTAAAAATGCTAAAAAACACTAAAAACTAGCTAATAAAACCTAAAAAGTCATAACAACCCCTCATATAGATTAATAAAAACTAAAAAATACTCATGTACCCTTATAAAAACACTTACAAACCCCAGTAAACCCTAAATATCCCTAAAAAACCCTAAAAACCATACTCAACCCTAATAAACCCTAATAAAACATTAAATATACCGAATCAACCCTAATGAAACCCTAAAAATAACTACTCCACACTAATAAACCATAACACACCATAGTAAACAATAATAAACCCCACTAAACCCTAAAAATCACAAAAATATACCATTAAAAAGCCCTAAAACCCCTCATAAATGCCAATAAAACAACACAAATCTTAAAAACATTAATAAACCGAAATAAACGCTACAAAACACTAAAAAACCCTAATATACCGTCTTAAAGATTAATAAACCATAATGAACCATAATAAACACTAAAAAATTCCTAATTACCCCCACCAAACCCTAAAAAATTATAATATACCATTAAAATATCCTAAAACCCTAACAAACCATAATAAATGTTAATAACACCTAAAAATCTTAAAAATTGTTAGTAAACCCTAAAAATACCTCTAATTATAATAGTATTAATAATGCACGTGCATGTGCATATGCATGTGCATGGTTTAAATAATAAATCATAATGCACACGCATGTACATATGCCTGTCCATTAGCATGTGAATGATAATAAATAATAAATAATAAATAATAAGGCATGTGAATTTCATGTGTATGTGCATGTGCATGTGAATGATACTAAATAATAAATAATTATGCACATACAAGTGCATGCACATGGTAATAAACAACAAATAATAAATAAGTCCACATGAATGTGCATTTACATGTGAATGATAATAAATAATAAATAATAACACGTGTAATAATAGAATAATGCATGTGCATTGCTTGTGAACGTGCATTAGAATAAATAATAATAACACATGTGATAATATAATAACGCAAGTGCATTGAATTTTCATGTGCATGATAATAACTAATATATAATAATGCAAGTGCAAGTGCATTTACATGTAATGATAATGATAATGACGCATGAACATGCATTGTAATAAATAATAAATAACAACACACATGCATGTGCATTTGTATTTGATGATACAAACAACAAAAACTACAACAAGAATAATAATAATAATAATTTTTTTTAAAGGATGGGGCCGAAGACTCATTTTATTATTTAATGCAAATACCTCTTTAGACTGGGTAGAGGGAGACCCATTACATAGCCCGAGGGCAGAAGGCCAAGTGGCCTAAATACAAGTTTTCAAAGCCCATTTTATTGGCCCAAAGAGTCCCTCAGTGAATAGTACTATTTCAATAATAATAGAATAGTGCAAGTGCATCTCATGTGCATGTGCAGAGTAGTAAATAATAAATAAATAATAATAAATAATAACGCACATGCATGTGCATGTGAATTTACATTTGATGATAATATTAATAATACTAATTGTAATAATAATAATAATAACGCATGCATGAGAATGGTAATAAATAATAAATAACAACGAACATGCACGTGCTTTTGCATGTGATAATGATAATAATAATGATAATGAAAATAATAATAATAATAATAATAATAATAAGAAGAAGAACTGTGATAATAATAATAATAATAATAATAATAATAAAAGAATAATACAAGTGCATTGAATATGCACGTACATGGTAATAAATAATAAATAATAACGCACATGCATCTACATTTGCATGTGATGATAGTAATAATAAAAACAGTAGTAATAATAGTAGTAGTAGTGGTGATAATAGTAGTAGTACTAATTCATATGATAATAGAATATTTCATGTTCACTATGTGTGCATGTGTATGGTAATAAATAATAACACCCGTGCATTACATTTGCATGTGATAATGAAGATGATGATGATGATAATAATAATAATAATAATTTTAATAATAACAGTGCATGTGATAATAGAATAACGCATGTTCATTTATGGTGCATGTATGTGCATTTGGATGTTCATTTTCATGTGATGATAACAACAACAACAACAACAACAACAACAACAAAAACAACAACAACAACCACAATAATAATAATAACAATAATAATGACACCGCATGTGATAACAAAATAACGTTTGTGCATTGCATGTGCACGTGCATGGTAATAAAAATATAATAATAACGCATGTGCATGTGAATGTTCATTTACATGAGATGATGATGATAATAATAATAATAATAACAGTAATAATGAGTTATAGTTGTTTGAAAAAATATAAGACAGGACAAAAGTTCTAGAAATGGTGTCTCGAAAAACCTAACAAATCACAGAGTTATTAAAAAGACATAAATTCTTCTTCAGGTGTCCATTTCCACTCCGTGAATATTCAATCTAAATCTCATAGAATGAACTACAATAAAAACAGGTGTGGAGGCCGAACATTCAAACAGATCAGAAATTATAACCATTTTAAGAAAAATTTGATAGGGATCCGGACACAGAAATGGAGTTTTGGAGGACTTCTAATGTTTTTTTTGGTATTTTAGGGTCTTAACTATGACATTAACTTTGTTCAAGGTATCCTTCTGCGTAGATCTCTTCACCTCCTTCAATTTGATATGTCGTAGAGCTCAAACAGACAACCGGAGTGAAAGTTATGGTCATTTGGATTTGGATTTTTTTTGGAGTGTTATAACTAATATATCTTCTATTTCTTTGATCTTCTCACAGTTTAGATTAGACATTGTCCTCACTCATTTAATGAACTTAGATTTTACTAGTCACAGCTCTCAAATAGGCACCCGAAAGAGATGTTATTCCTATTTTAGTGAGTTGCGGGTTTCTTAGGTTTTGAGTCCCTTGGAGGTTTTCTCAATTTTAAACGAAAACAACGTCTGCTTCGTGTGTTCATTTTGGCTCTACCACATATCAAATAGAATATTGTGAAAAGATACACACTCTCGTAACCACTAGAACCCTTTATGAAATTCTTCAACCCCCCAAAAGATCCAAAATCCCTTTGGATGGTCAAAAGATTGGTTTCTGGGGTCCGTTTTGCAATAACTTCATCTATGGGTGTCCATTTTGCCTCTACCACATATCAAATTAAAGCTTGAGACTAGACCTACACTCCTATGACCACCGAATCACCTTACCACATACTTGAAGGCCCATAAAGGTACTTAATCCCTCCAAAATACCATAACATCTACTCCAGGTGTTTGTTTGGCCTCTACCATATATCAAATCGAAGCTTTCGACAAGATCTACACATCGCTGACCAATAAGAAAACCTTATCACGTAATTAAATACCCAAAAGGTATTTTAGTCCTCCAAATGACTATAACTTCTACTATGGGTGTCTGTTTCACCTCTACCACATACCGAATTGAAGCTTGCGACTATCTCTACACATCTGTAACAACCATGAACAACTAAATAACCCTAAAACACCATGAATAACCCCATAAACACTAAAAACCATTAAAAACCACGCAAATCCCTAAAAAACCATAACATACACTAAAAAACCCTAAAAAACCCTAACAAACCCTAACAAACCCCAAAAAACCCTAAAAAATATAACAAACCCTAAAAACCCTAACAAACCCTAACAAGCCCAAACAAACCCCAAGAATCACTAAGAAAACCCAATAAACACAAAAAACCCGAAGAAACCCTAAAAACCCCCCTAATAAACCATAAGAAACCCTAACATAACCCTAATAACCCTAAATACCCTGACAAAGCTCTAAGAAAACTTAAGAAATACTAACACAACCTTAGAAACCCTAACACACCCTTAGAAACCCTAAAACACCCTTAGAAACCCTAGCATGTGCTTAGAAACCCCAACGCACCCATAGATACCCTGAAACAACCTTAGAACCCATTAGAAACCATAACATACCCTTAGAAACCATAACCCGCCCATAAAAACCCTAACACACCCCTTAGAAACCCTAACACACCCTTAGAAACCCTAACAAACCCTTAGACACCCTAAATCGCTCTAATAAGAACTAATAAATCCTAACAAACCCTAGTAACTGATAATAAACCATAATAAACCATAGAAAACCCTAAAACTCACTACTAAACCCTAATAAACACTAATAAATCTTAAAAACCCTAAAACCCTATTAGACCCCAAAAAAAGCTACAAAATATCTAAAAACCCAAATATACAACAAAAACCCTATTAAAAAAATTCAAAATGTTAATATTCACAAAAAACCCTAACAAACCAAGAAAAACCTAAGAAACCCTTAAAACCCATAAAAATCCAAAAAACCCCTAAAAACTGTAAAAACCCCTAAAAATCCTAAAACCCCTAAAATATTCAAATAAACACTAAAAAACCATAAAAACCCTAAAACCCCTAAAATGAAAAAAACCCAAAAACAAACATAAAAAAGCCTAAAAATCTCAAAAACCCCTCAAAAAACCTAAAAACCACTAAAATGGATAAAAAAACCAAAAAGCCTAAAAATTCCTAACAAAACCATAACCAACCCTATTAAACCCTTAAAAACCCTATAAACCCACTATAAACCCTAAAAACCTCAAAAGAAACCCTAATACACCCTAAAGAACCCTAAAAACCCTAAAAACCCTAAACAACCCTAAAGAACCACTAAAGCCACTAACAACGCTACATAAACCCTATCAATTGCTAAAAACCCCAAAAAATGATTCAAACCCCACCAAACGCAACAAAACCCCATAAAATGCTAAAATAGCCCTAATAAAACATAAAAAATACAAACACACCCATAAAACCCAAAAAACACACAAAACTCCAAACAACTCAAACAAACTATAACAAACCCTAAAACCCTAACAAAACCTAACAAACCCTAACAACCACTAATAACCCCTAAGAACCTCTAATAAAACCTAACAACCAATAAAAACCACTATTAAACCCTAAAACCCTAATAAACACAAATAAATCAGAATAACCTATAATAAACCCTAACAAACTCTCGTAGACCCTAATAAACACTAAAAAATCCATAAAACCCCTAATATAAAATAAAAAACACTATTAAACCATAATAAAGCTTAGTAATCACTAAAAATCCTAACAAACCTGACAAAACACTACAAAAATCTCCAAATAATTGCCTACAAAACCCTACAACCCACTAATAAACCCAAAAAAACCCTAATAACCACAAACTAAATTGTAACAAACCCTATCAACCCCAAATAAATCGTTAGAAATCACAAAATGATAAATAAATCCTAACATATAGAAACAAACCATAAAAAACCCCTAATAAACCCCAATAAACCCTAACAAATCACAATAAACCAAATATATCATAATAAACCCAAACACACGTTACTAAACCCTAATAAATAAAATGAACCCTAATGAATCCTAAATAACCATAAAAAGGTTGATAAACCCTAGAAAATCTATTAATGCCTACAAAATCACAATAAAACCCTAATATACAATAAAAAAGGCTAATAAACTGTAACAAATCATAAAGAACACTAATAAACCCTAAAAACACTAATAAACCTTAAAGAACCATATTAAACTCTAAAGAACCCTAAAATCCCTAACAACCCCTATCAAACCCCAAAAAACAAATAAGCCCATAAAACCCCCCCAATAACTATTAAAAATCCATCAGATACCATAAAAAACCAAAAACCCGGTTAACAACCCTTAAAACACCTAAAAAACACTAAAAATAATAAACAACCTTTAAACCCCTAAAAAGGCATCAAATAGATGCATAAACCCTAAAAACGTTACATAAACCCTAAAAATGCATCAAAACCCTAAAAACGCAACATAAAACAAAAAACGCAACATAAACCCAAAAAACGCTACATAAACCCTAAAAGCACTACATAAACTCGAGAAATATAACATAAACCTTAAAAAACATAACATAAACCCTAAAAAACGCAACATAAACATTAAAAAATGCTACATATAACCTAAAAACACAACATAAACCCTAAAAACACTACATGAACCCTACAAATGTTAGATAAACCCTATAAAATGAAACATAAATGCAATATTATGCCTAGAAATGCTATATAAACCCAGAAAACGCAACATAAACCCTAAAAAATGCTACATAAAACTTAAACCCTAAACACGCTACATAAACCCTAAAAATGTTACATAAACCCTAAAAATGATACATAAAACCCAAAACTGCTAGCTAAACCCTAAAAATGATACATAAACACTAAAAATGATATATAAACTCTAACAACGCTATACAAACCCTAAAAAGGATTCAAAAACACTAAAGACGCTTCAAAACCCTCAAAAATATTAAACCATAATGTACAATAATATAAAAAATTAAACCCTAATAAACCTCTAAAGAACCACTAAATCCACTAACAATGCTACATAAACCCTAACAATTACTAAAAAAAATCAAAAAATGATTCAAAACCGACAAAACGCAACAAAACCCCAAAAAATGCTAAAATAACCCTAACAAAGAATAAAAAATCCAAACACACCCATAAAACCTAAAAAACGCATAAAACCCCAAAAAACTCAAACAAACCGTAACAAACCCTAAAAACCCTAACAAAACCAAACAAACCCTCTCAACCATTAATAACCCCTAAGAACCACTAATAAAACCTAATAACCCCTAAAATCCACAATTAAACCCTAAAAACCCTAATAAACACTAATAAATCGTAATAACCTGTAATAAACCCTAAAAAACTCTATTAGACCCTAATAAATGCTACAAAATCCCTAAAACCCCTAATATACAATAAAAAACACTATTAAACCATAATAAACCCTAATAATCACAAAAAACCATAACAAACCCGACAAAACGCTATAAAACCCCCAAAAATAGCCTACAAAACCCTACACCCCACAAATAATTCCTAAAAACCTCTAATAACCCCAAAATAAATCGCAACAAGCCCTAACAACCCAAAATAAATTCTAACAAACCTAAAAACAGCAAATAAATCGTAACAAACTGAAAAAACCCATAACAAACACCTAATAAACCGCAATAAAACCTAACAAAGCATAATATACCCTAACAAATCGTAATAAACTCAAATACACGTTACTAAACCCTAATAAATAAAATAAACTATAATAAATCGTAATAAATCCTAAATAACCCTAAAATGTTTGATAAACCCTATAAAAAGCTATTAATGCCTAAAAAAATCCCAGTAAAACCCTAATATACAATAAAAAAGGAGAATAAACTGTAACAAATCATAAAGAATAGTAATAAACCCAAAAGAACACTAATAAACCCTAATGAACAATATTCAACTCTAAAGAACACTAAAAACCCCTAAAAACCCAAAAAAATGCTAAAACACATTATATAAACCCAAAAAACCGCTAAAATACCCAAACAAACCCTAAAACACACTAAAACCCCTAAAAACCCCTATCAATCCCAAAAAAAACAAATAAACCCACAAAACCCCCCAAAACAATTAAAAATCCATCAGATACCATAAAAACCATAAACATCCATTAACAACCCTTAAAAAACATAAATCACACTACAAACCATAAACAACCATTAAAAAACTAAAAAAAGGCTTCAAATATATACATAAACACTAAAAATGTTACATAAACCCTAAAAATTGCAACAAAACCCTAAAAACGGAACATAAACCAAACAACAAAACATAAACCCTAAAAACGCAACATAAACCCTAAAAAAACTACATCAACCCTAGAACAGTAAATAGACCCTAAAAACACAACATAAACCCTAAAAACACAACCTAAACATTAAAAAATGCTACATAAAACCTAAAAACACAATACAAACCTTAAAAACACTCCATGAAGCCTAAAAACATTACATAAACCCTAAAAATGAAACATAAATGCTACCTCACCACTAAAAACGCTACAGAAACCTAGAAAATGCAACATAAACCCTAAAAAATTCTACATAAAACCTATACCCAAAACACGCTACATAAACCCTGAAAACATGACATAAACCCTAAAAATGATACATAAAATCTAAAATTGCTAACTAAACCCTAAAACGCTACATAAACACTAAAAATGCTATATAAACTCCAAAAATGCTACCCAAACCCTAATAAATGCTACAAAAACCCTAAAGATGCTTTAAAACCCTCTAAAATATTAAAACCTAATATACCATAATATAAAAAAATTAAACCCTAATAAACCCCTAATAAACTCTAATAGTCCCTAAAAACACCTTATATTCCCTAAAATCCTAATAAACTCTACTCAACCTTAATAAAACCCCAAAAATACCTAATAAACCCTAATAAATGATAATAAAACCTAATAAACCCTAAAAACACTTTAAGAAAACCTAAATAACCCTAACTAACCCTAATAGACACTAATAAACACTAATAAACCCTAATAAACCCCAAACAGACCCTAAAAATCCCTAATAAACCATAAATAAAGACAAATAAACCCTACTCAACCATAACAAACCTTAACACACCATAATAACCCATAATAAAACACTACAAAACCCTAATAAAGGAATAAATGCTATTATACCTTAAAAATCCCAAGAAACCTTGATAAACTCTAATATCACCTAATAAACCCTAAAAATGATCACAAACAATTAAAACGTGCTATATTACCTAAAAATACCAAAAAAAACTAATATAGCCTAATAAAGACAAAAAACGCTAATATACTTTAAAAATCCCTAGAAACCGTAATAAACCATAATAAACTATAATATAACCAAAGAACCCCTAAAAACGCTCACAAACAAAAAAAAAACGCTCACAAACAATAAAAAAATGCTATATTATCTAAAAAGACCTAACAAACACTAATATAACCTAATCAAACAAAAAAACTAATAAACCCCTAACAAACCCTAATAAACCCTAAAAATCCCTAATAAACCCTAATAAAAACCAATAAACCCTAATAAAACCATAATAAAACCCTAAAAATACATTCTCAACCCTAATAAACCTTGAGACACCATAAAAAAACCTAATAAAACCCATCTAAACCCCAATAAACAAAAAAATGCAAACAAACCATTAAAAACCCTAGAAACCCTAATAAACCATAATAAATTCAAATAAAAGCTAATAAACCATTAAAAATGCTCACAAACACTAAAAACACGCTAATAAAACCTAAAAAGTCATATCAACCCCTCATATATATTAGAAAAAACTAAAAAACACTCATATACCCTAAAAACAATAACAAACCCTAATAAACACTAAAAATTCCTAACAAACCCTAATAAACCATACTCAACCCTAATAAACCATAATAATACCTTAAAGATACCGACTCAACCCTAATAAAACACTAACAATACCTAATCAACCCAAATAAACCTTTACACATCATAATAAACCATATTGAACCCCATTAAACCCTAAAAAATTCAAATATACTATTAAAAAGC
This sequence comes from Viscum album, assembly GCA_963277665.1. Classification (NCBI taxonomy): domain Eukaryota; kingdom Viridiplantae; phylum Streptophyta; class Magnoliopsida; order Santalales; family Viscaceae; genus Viscum; species Viscum album. The sequence goes on from OY728167.1 coordinate 931,377,073, forward strand.
CCTAAAACCCCAAATAAATTCTAATAAAACCTAACAAAGCTAAAAAGCACTAATAAACCATAATAAACTGTACTAAACACTAAAAAACCTTAATATACCCTCTTAAAACATAATAAACCATAATGAACTATAATAAACCCTAATAAATCCTAATCATACCCAAATATACCATAATATAACATAATATACCCTAATAACACATGTGATAATAGAATAACGCAAGTGGATTGCATTTTCATGTCCATGATAACAAATAATATATAATAACGCATGTGCATGTGCATTTACATGTAATGAAAATGATAATTATGCATGCACGTTCATGGAAATAAATAATAAATAACAACGCACGCGAATGTGCATTTGTATTTGATGATACAAACAACAACAACAACAAGAAGAAGAATAATAACAAAAATAATAATAATGATAACAATAATAATATAATAACGCAAGTTCATTTCATGTGCACGTGCATAGTAGTAAATAATAAATAAATAATAATAAATAAGAACACACATGCATGTGCATGTGCCTTTACATTTGATGATAATATTAATAATACTAATTGTAATAATAATAATAACGCATGCACGTGCATGGTAATAAATGATAAATAAAAATGCACATGCATGTGCATTTGAGTGTGATAATGATGATAATAATGATAATAATCATAATAATAATCATAATAATAAAAATTGTGATAATAATAATAATAATAATAGAATAATACATGTGTATTTCATATGCACGTACATGGTAATAAATAATAAATACGTGCATCTTCATTTGCATGCGATGATATTAATAATAACAGTAGTAGTAATAATAGTAGTGGTGGTGGTGATAATAGTAGTAGTACTAATGCATATGACAATAGAATATTGCATGTGCATTATGTGTGAATGTGTATGGTAATAAATAATAACTCTCGTGCATTGCATTTTCATGTGATGATGATGTTGATAATAATAATAATAATATTAATATTAATAATACTAATAATAACAACTCATGTGATAATAGAATAACACACGTTCATTGAATGTACATGTATGTGAATTAGGATGTGCATTTTTATGTTATGATAATAACAATAACAACAACAACAACAACAACAACCACAATAACAACAACAACAACAACAACAACAACCATAATAATAATAATACCAATAATAATAACAACACGTGTGATAATAAAATAACGTGTGTGCATAGAATGTTCACGTGAATGGTAATTAAAATATAATAATAACACACGTGCATTTGCAGGTTCATTTTCATGAGATGATGATAATAATAATAAAAATAGAAGTAATAATAAGTTATAGTTGTTTGAAAAAACAACAGACAAGACCAAAGTGCTAGAAATGGTGTCTTGAAAACCCTAACAAATCACAGAGTCATTAAAAAAGGCATAACTTATTCTTCAGGTATCCATTTCTGCTTCATGAATAGTCAAACTAAATCTCATGTAATGAACTATGATAAAAACAGGTGCAGGCAGCCGAACAGACACACATATCAGAAGTTATGACTGTTTTATAAAAAATTTGATAGGGATCCGAACAAGGAAATTGAGTTTTGGAGTCCTTCTGATTGGTTTCTAGGATCTTAGGATCCCAAACATGACATTAAATTTATTCAAGATAGCCTTCTTCATAGATCTATTCGTTTCCTTCGATTTGATATGTGTTAGAGATCAAAAGGACAACCAGAGTGAATGTTATGGCCATTTGAAGTTGGACTTTTTTGGAGTGGTATAACTAATATATCTTCTGTTTCATTGATCTTCTCCCAGTTTCGATTAGACTTGGTCCTCACTCATCTCACGGGCTTCTATTTTACCAGTCACAGTTCTCAAATGGACACCCGAAGGAGAAGTTATGCATGTTTTAGTGAGTTTCTGATTTCTTAGGTTTTTAGGAACTATCATGGTTTCTCAATTTAAAATGACAATAAATTCTACTACGTGTGTTCATTCTGGCTCTACCACATATCAAATCAAAGATTGTGAAAAGATACACACTTGGGTAACCACTGGAACCCTTTCTGACATTCTTTAACCTCCAAAAAGAACCAAAATCCATTTAAATGGTCAAAACATTTTCTTCTGGTGTCCGTTTTGCAATAACTTCTTCTATGGGTGTCTGTTTTGCCTCTACCACATATCAAATAGAATCTTGAGACTAGAACTACATTCCTATAACCACTGAAGCACCTTCTCACATCCTCGAATTCCCAAAAAGGAACTTAAACCCTCCAAAAGAAAATAACTTCTACTCCGGGAGTCCGTTTTGCCTCTACCATATATCAAATCGAAGATTTTGACTAGATGTACAAATATGTGACCAATATGAACACATTATCATGTTCATAAAGACCCAACAGGTCCTTAAGTTCTCCAAATGACCATAACTTCTGCCCTGGGTGTCCGTTTCACCTCTACCACATATCAAATTGAATCTTGTGACAAGCTCTACACATTTGTGACAACCATGAACAACTGAATAACCCTAAAACCCATGAATAACCCCATAAAAACTAAAAACCATTAAAAACCACGCAAAACCCTAACAAACACTAACAAACACCAAAACCCTAAAAAACATAACAAACCCTAAAAACCTAACAAGCCCTAACAAACCCCAAGAAGCACTAAGAAACCCCAATAAACACAAAAAACCCAAAGAAACCCTAAAAACCCATAAAACCTATAAGAAACCTTAACATAACCCTAAAAACCATAAAAACCCAAACAAGTCCCAAATAAAAACAATGAAACACTAACACACCCTTAGAAACCCTAACACACACTTAGAAACCCTAACACACCCTTTGAAACCCTAGAACACCCTTAGAAACCCCAACACACCTGTAGATTCCAAAACATAACCTTAGAAACCCTTAGAAACAATAGCACACCCTTAGAAACCCTAACCCGCCAATATAAACCCTAACCCACCCTTAGAAACCCTAACACACCCTTAGAAACCCTAACAAACACTTAGACACCCTAAATCACTCTAATAAGAACTAATAAATCCTAACAAACCCTTCCAACCAATAATAAACCATAATAAACCCTAATAAACCCTAAATCCCACTACTAAACCCTAATGAACACTGATAAATCGTAATAAACCCTAAAAACATTATTAGACCCCAATAAAATCTACAAAATACCTAAAAACTCAATTATACAAAAAAATGTTACTGACCATTCTAAATAAAATATTCACAAAAAAAACCCAAACAAACCCAGCACAACCTGAAAAAACACTAAAAACCATAAAAACCCAAAAAACCCCTATAAAACTCTAAAAACCCTAAAAACCCTAAAAATCCTAAAAACCCTAAAAACCCCTAAAAACCCATAAATCCCCTAAAAACCGAAAAAACTGAAAAAAAACCCCAAAAGCAAACCTAAAAATCCTAAATAACCTCAAAAAACCCTAAAAAACCTCAACAAACCCTAAAAACATAAAAACCACTACAAATGTTAAAAACCCCTAAAAATCCTACAAATGCCTACCAAAACACTAACCAACCCTATGAAACCCATAAAAACACCCTAGTAATCCCAAAAAATTTCAAAAGAAACACTAATACACCCTAATGAAACTTAAAAAACCCAAAAAACCCTAAAGAACCCTAAAGAACCACTAAAGCCAGTAACAACGCTACATAAACCCAATCAATTGCTAAAAAAACTAAAAAAATATTCAAAACCCACAAAGCACAAAAAAACCCCAAAAATGATAAAATAACCCTAACAACCACTAATAACCCCTATGAACCACTAATAAACACTAATAACCAATAAAACCAACTATTAAACCCTAAAAACCCAAATAAACACTAATAAATCGTAATTACCTGTTATAAACCCTAACAACTCTATTAGACCCTAATAAACACTACAAAAGTCCTAAAACCCGTAATAAACAATAAAAACACTATTAAACTATAATAAACCCTAATAACCTCTAAAAACCCTAACAAACCCGACCAAACGCTACAAAATTCTCTAAATAATAGCCTAAAAAACCCTACAACCCACTAATAAACCCTAAAACCCTAATAACCACAAAATAAATCGTAACAAACCCTAACAACCCAAAATAAATCGTAACAAATCGTAACAATGCCAAATAAATTTTAAAAAACTGAAAAAAACCATAACAAACCCCTAATAAACCCTAACAAATCATAATAAACCCTAATAAATCGCAATAAACCCAAATACACGTTACTAAACCTTAATAAATACAATAAAACCTAATAAATCCTAAATAACCCTAAAAAAGGTTGATAAACTCTAGAAAAAACTCTTAATGGCTACAAAATTCCAAAATAACCCTAATATATAATAAAAAACGCTATTAAACTGTAACAAATCCTAAAGAACACTAATAAACCCAAAAAGAACCCTAATAAACCCTAAATAACCATATTAAACTCTAAAGAACACTAAAAATCCTAAATAACCCAAAAAATGCTAAAACACGTTATATAAACCCTAAAAATAGGTACAATACCCAAAGAAACCCTAAAACACACTAAAAACCCGTTAATAAGCAAAAAAACCCAAAAAACACTATAAACCATAAAAAACCATTAAAACCCTAAAAAAGGATTCAAATAGATTCAAAAAACCCTAGAAACATTACATAAACCATATAAAATGCAACAAACCCTCTAAAAATGCAACATAAACCAAAAAACGCAACGTAAACCCAAAAAACGCTACATAAACCCGAAAATCACTACATAAACCCTAGAACTGTAAAATAAACCCTAAAAACACAACATAAACCCTAAAAAACGCAACATAAACATTATAAAACACTACATAAAACCTAAAAACACAATATAAACTCCAAAAAAAATACATGAACCGTAAAAACGTTACATAAACCCTAAAAATGCAACATAAATGCGACATCACTCCTAAAAATGCTACATAAACCAAGAAAATGCAACATGAACCCTAAAAAATGCTACATAAAACCTAAATCTGAAACACGTTACATAAACACTAAAAATGTTGCATAAACCCTAAAAATGATACATAAAACCTAAAACCGCTAAAAATGCTACAAAACCCCTAAAGATGCTTCAAAACCCTAAAAAATATTATACCCTAATATACCATAATATTAAAAACTAAAGCCTAATAAACCCCTAATAAACTGGTAATAAACTCAAATAATCCCTAAAAATGCCTTATAATCCCTAAAAATCCTATGAAACTATACTCAACCCTAATAAAACAACAAAAACACCTAATAAACCCTAATAAATGATAATAAAACCTAATAAACCCTAAAACACGTTAAGAAAACCTAAACAACCCTAACCAACCCGAATAGACACTAATAAACACTAATAAACCCTAATAAACCCCAAACAAACCCTAAAAAGCCCAAATAAACCATAAATAATACCAAATAAACCCTACTCAACCCTAGAAAACCTTAACATGGCCTAATAACTACTAATAAAACCCTACAAAACCCTAATAAAGAAAAAAACGCTATTATACCATAACAAATCCCTAGAATCCCTGATAAACTTTTATATAGCCTAATAAACCATAAAAACACTCACAAACAATAAAAAAATGACCAGAAACAATAAAAATGCACTATATTACCTAAAAATACCAAAAAACACAAATATAACATAAAAAGGACAAAAAATTCTAATATACCTTAAAAATCCCTAGAAACCCTAATAAACCATAATAAACACTAATATAACCTAAGATACCCTAAAAACGCTCACAATAAAAAAATTCTCACAAACAATTTGAACATGCTTTATTATCTAAAAATACCTAACAAACACTAATATAACCTAATAAAACAAAAAAAACTAATAAACCCCTAAGAAACACTAATAAACCCTAAAAATCCATAAAAACTCTAATAAAAACTAATAAAACCATAATAAAACCCTAAAAATATGTTCTCAACCCTAATAAATCATGACACACAATAATAAAACACAATAAAACCAAACTAAACCCAAATAAACAAAAAATTGAAAACAAACCATTAAAAAGCCATAGAAAACCTAATGAACCATAATAAATTCTAATAAATTCTAATAAACCATAAAAAAGGCTCAAAAACACTAAAAACACACTAATAATAAATAAAATGTCCTAATAACCACTCATATATATTAAAAAATACTAAAAAAGACTCATATACCCTAATAAAAACAGTAATAAACCCTAGTAAACCCTAAAAATCCCTAACAAACTCTAATAAACCCTACTCAACCCTAATAAACCCTAGTAAAACCCTAAGGATACCTACTCAACCCTATTAAAACCCTAAAAATACCTATTCAACCCTAATAAACCTTAGTACCCCATAATAAACCCCATTAAACCCTAAAAATGCAAATATACCATTAAAAATCCATAAAACACCTAATAAATGCTATTAAAACCTAACAAAGCTTAAAAGTGCTAATAAACCCTAATAAACACTACCAAACCCTAAAAACCCCTAATATACCCTCTTAAAAATTAATAAACCATAATAAACCCTAATTAATCCTAAACATACCCAAATATACCATAATATACCATAATATACCCTAATAAACCCAACTCAATCATAATACAACCCTAAAAATACATAATAAACTCTAATAAACCTTTACAGACCTTAATAAACACTAATAAAATCCTAATAACCCCGACCAATCCCTAAAAATGCTAATATACCAATAAATAACCCTAAAACCCTAACAAACCATAATAAATGTTAATATCACTTAAAAATCCTAAAAAATGCTCGTAAACCATAAAAATAAATATAATAATAATAGTAATAATGCAGGTGCATATGCATATTCCTGTGCATGGTTTAAATAATAAATAATAATGCACATGCATGTGCATATGCCTGCGCATTTGCAAGTGAATGATAAGAAATAATAAATAATAAATAATAGTTCATGTGAATTTCACATGAATGTGCATGTGCATTTGAATGATAATAAATAATAAATAATAACGCACATACAAGTGCATGTGCACGTGCATGTGCATGTGCATGGTAATAAACAAAAAATAATAACCAAGTCCACATGAGTGTGCATTTGAATGTGAATGATAATAAATAATAAATAATAACACTTGTGATAATAGAATAACACGCATGCATTGTGTGCGTACACTACTACAAAAACGGCCTTTATCAGCACTAGAGAAGTGCATTAATAGTGCTAAAAAAGCGTTGTTAATCGAGGCGAGGATATAGGGGGTCCCATTTTTCAGCGCTTAGAAAAACGCTGACAAAAGGGGACTTTTATCAATGCCTCTAAAAAGCACAGATAAAAGTCAAAAAATATAAAAAATTATAAAAATTAAAAAAATATTTATATAATTTGGGGGGGAGATTTTAATAGCGCTTGACCCCCCTGTCAGCGCTAGGTAGACCCCCCTCAATCTATCCTACGTTCTGCCCTCCCCGTGCATCCCCCACACGCGCGCACCTCCATGCTTCCACCCGAACTCGAACCTGTGACCTCCCCCCTTGCATGCCTGCACCTTTAACAATAAGACATTTTAATTTTTTCTCTATTTAATGATATATCTATTTTTATATATATATAGTTATATTAATTCAAATATTAATATAGAATCATATTAATATAAATATATTTAGTTATATTCATACCTATATATTTATTCATATATTAGTATATATATATATTCATCCTCATATTAATATATATTTATATTAATATATTTTTTATCCATATATTTATTTTTATATTAATATATATTTATAAGATTAGTTTTAAATACATTTATAAATTATGTTTTTTATGTGTGTTTATAAATAAATAAATACATACATATATACAACACACACACAGACACAGACTCACACACACATCCTAATAACCCCAAAATAAATCGTAACAAACCCTAACAACCCCAAATAAATCATAACAAATCCGAACAATGCCAAATAAATCGTAACAAACTGAAACAAACCATAACAAACCCCTAATAAACTGCAATAAACAGTAAAAATAATAATAAACCATAATAAATCGTAATAAACCCAAATACACATTACTAAACCCTAATAAATAAAATAAACCCTAATAAACCCTAAAAAATCCTAAATAACCCAAAAAAGGTTGATAAACCCTATAAAAACTATTAATGGCGATAAAAGCCCAATAAAACCCTAATATACAATAAAAAACATTAATAAACTGTAACAAATCCTAAAGAACACTAATAAACTCTAATGAACCCAAATAAACCCTAAAGAACCATATAAAACTCTAATGAACACTAAAAACCCATAAAGAACCCAAATAAAATGCTAAAACACAATATATAACCCCTAAAAACTGCTACAATACCCAAACAAACCATAAAACACACTAAAAAACCCTAAAAACACCTATCAATCCCAAAAAAACAAATAAACCCATAAAAAATCCCCAAAAAACCATTAAAAACCCATCAGATACTACGAAAAACCATAAACACTCGTTAACAACCCTTAAAACCCCTAAAAACACTACAAACAAAAAAACCATTAAAACCCAAAAAAGGGCTACAATGTAAAGTCTCGGAAATTTCAAGGAAATTTTTTTCTTAATTTTCTTTGGAATTTTACAAGAACACAGTTTCTGACAGCGCCTGATTCTGAGGCCCGGTGTGCCCAGAATCAATTTCCGAAGTTTGGCTCGGGTACGTTCAGTGAACGAACGAGCGGAAATTTCTGACTTTTGAACCGGTGCCCGGAATCAAATTCCGAGGGCACCGATGGAACCGTAGCGCTGGTTTTTGCTTAGGAATGCCTTTCCTGGAGTTGCGTATGCTTGGGAGCAGTTGATTATTAAGGTTGTGGTTTAAGTGTAAAGAAAAATAAAATTTGTGTTACAAATTTTATTTATCTTCTTAAGTGGTTATATCCTAAGTGTGGAAGTTGGGGTGGAATCACAAGTTCCTAACTAACCAAGTGAGGATTAAGGTGAGGTGGGGCCCACACGAGCCCCAACCCTTCACCTTCCCCTTAACTCTCTTCTACCCCCTTTAAACTCCCTTGCACTTAATGTGCCAAAACCCCTCAAATTCCTAACTCCTTAAACTCCTTAACTCCCTTGAACCCGCCACAATTAAATGTGACTCTTCACTTCCACCTTCATTAATTTTGGAGCCTCTCCACCCATTAATGAAGGATGTAACTTAATGAATTTGAATTATTTTGAATTCATTAAGCTAACACTATAAAAAGGTGTGTTGTTTTATTGTTTGGGGTTGGCTAAATCTTTGTGATAGAGTCATGGAAGGATTGAAGAGAATTCCACCCTCGACGAAGAACACGAAGGACATCTCCAAACATGGAACAACATCTTCTCGACGAAGAATGCCTTTTCCAAAGAAGAACGTGAAGTTTCCAACGTCGATCCCTTCTTGGATGCCTCCTTCCCACTCCTTCCGGAATAAAGAAGGGAGCGCCTTTCACGAAGAACGCCGACGTCGTCAACGGCTTCTCTTTTCCGATGTCGACGAATCGCCGCCGCCTTTCCGCGACTTCGTCAACACATAACGAAAAGCGAGGTAGGGGTTTGTTGTTGCTTTATTTAATTATTTTCCGTTCTTGGTTCTAGCATGACAAACTTGAGGATGAACGTTTAAGTGTTATTGTCTAACGAGAGGGGGACCGGACCGCACAAACATGGCCGAAACCCCCTCCTTTGTTCTTGAATGTTTCTTGCGGATGAAACGAGATAGCGTGGTGCCGTCGCACCACGCGGGAATCACATGGAAATTATTGTGCAGCGCCGTCGCGCCGCGCCGTGGAAAGAATTATCATGAACACGACGCCGTCGCGCCGCGTCGAAGGAAACCGAAGACGCCGCGGCCGGAGCGGGGCCGCGGCGGAGGGGCGCGGTGCCGTCGCACCGCGCCGGATGACGAAGGCCGCAGCCGGTTCCGGGCCGCGGCGGATCGTGATGACCGGCGGCCAGCCGGGCCGCCGGTGCCGGAAGACGGAAGAGGACCGGCCCTTGCCGGTCCTGTTGACAAGAAGTCGGCCGGCCAGGTCGGGCCGGCCGGGTTGGTGGAAACCGGGGGAATTTAATTCCCCCGGGCAGTTATTTGGCCCCCCACAATGAGGGGGGCCGGTTTCACAAAAGGGGGGGGGGGCAGGCGGCCCCCCGTTTCCAGCAAGCTCGGCCTTCGGCCAAGCTGGCGGCGCGCCCAACGCGCTGCCTTGCGCCGAACTGGTGCGCCTGGCCGGTTCGCCGCGCCGCGCCGCGCCGCGCCGGGCCGGGCCGGGCCGGGTCGACCCCGTCCGGGGCGGGTCGACCCGGTTCGGGCCATCCGGGGGGTCTCGGGCCGGGACGGCCCGGGCCCGAAACCCCCGTTACCGAGCGGTTTGGTCAAATGCCCATATCTTGGGCTACGGGCCTCCAAATGACTCGTCTTTAGCGGCAACACGATCCTTGGATCGAGACGGTCGTTTCGGTATACTATACTCAAGGTGCACCTTCCTTTTCGGGAGCCTACGTGGTTAGAACTCCGTAGTTAAGCGTGCTTGGCCTAGAGTAGTGATTAGGATGGGTGACCTCCTGGGAAGTTTCTCAAGGTGAGTGTGAGACGAAAAAGCCAATAACTATCAGACCGGGCGTCCGATTGACGCGCCGTCTGTTGCGTTGAATTCCTGTTGACGATACGAAACTTTTGGCATCCTCCGCCCGAGTATTGGATGCAGATGGATAGTGGCCGGGTTGGATCGCACCGAAATCCAACCGGGCCCCTGGAACAGAAAAGCTGATATCTTTCTGTCAGAACGTCCGTTTGACGAACCGTCAGCGGCGTTGGTGATCGCGTTGAGAAACGGTCCCTATGAGTTTACCCTATGAGAGTTCGGGGTACATTTGAGATACGGACGGGTTTGGTTTGCTCACGAAACCAACCAGGCCCCTGGGACGAAAAGGCTAATAACTCACAGACCGTGCGTCCGATTGACGTGCCATCTGTTGCGTTGAGACCCCTATGACGTGGCGGTCCTTTGAGATACTTCTTCATGGGACTTTGAGATACATAGAGTATCGACCTGTAGCTCGTGGAGCGGACCCTCCCAGTGACGAGCGTGCGGAGTACGGAGACCGTGTAGCTGGCTGAGACCTGACGACTGCTGATCGAACGACTCGGAGTGTTACAGAGGTGCGCTTGGTTGTAGCGGCACATGGGAGTGCTTGGTTGTAGCGGCAGACCCACGACAGAGTTGCGCTTGGTTGTAGCGGCACATGGGAGCGCTTGGTTGTAGCGGCATACCCACGACAGAGGTGCGCTTGGTTGTAGCGGCACATGGGAGCGCTTGGTTGTAGCGGCAGACCCACGACAGAGTTGCGCTTGGTTGTAGCGGCACATGGGAGCGCTTGGTTGTAGAGGCATACCCACGACAGAGGTGCGCTTGATTGTAGCGGCACATGGGAGCGCTTGGTTGTAGCGGCAGACCCATGACAGAGGTGCGCTTGGTTGTAGCGGCACATGGGAGCGCTTGGTTGTAGCAGCTGGCCCGCAGTACTCGATGGGTGGAGTTCTTCAGCAGTCTTAGGTTAGTGAGAAGTACCTCGGAGTCGTGACAGGACCACTGTACACTCCAGAGACGGAGCTCTTCAGCAGTTACGGCTTCGATAATGAAAATCCTGGTTTGAGCTGAGACTTTTGACCTTGTGTTTACCTCATGATTGAGATAGGTCACTTGCTAACATAGGTATATGTATGGGCATATACCCGGGTAGTGGTTATCCGTTGATTTCACAATCATTGTGTTTCCTCATGATTGAGATGGGTTACTTGATAACTTAGGTATATGTATGGGCATATATCTAAGTAGAGGTTATCTGTTGAGATCTTCTTTGTGGGTATCCTTGTTGGTTTAGTGAGACCTTGAGGGTCTCGGGGTCCCTACTGAGTATCGTTATACTCACCCCTGCACGGGCTATGCCCGCACCTCGTTGTGTTGGTTGCAGACGACGGGAAGTGCTGACAGAAGCCGAGTGTTCGAGGACTGGACAGTACCTGGAGGTGGACTATACGAAGAGATGGTACCTGGAGGAGGACCTCATGACGAGGCGGTACCCAGAGGTGGACGTGACGACGAGGCGGTACCCGGAGGGGGACCACTGGGCGATACATACTCGGAGCGGACGGTGGGAACTGAGGAGCAGAGGAGCTATCTGTACCCACCCTTCAGGTGGGATTTCCAGTGGACAGCTCAGCGTAGCAGCTTTACTTTTCAGTTTCTGTTTTCCCTTTCGAGTTGTACTTTACAGTTGAGCTTGTATTTCCGGCCCCTTTTTACTTTCCGCACTTACTGTTGTACTCAGTTTTTACTTAGTGTTTACTTCTTCCGCTTGTACTCTGTGGTGCTTGTTTTCTTTTATAACGGCAATGCCTTCCCAGTTATCGGGATTTTACGCCTTTGGTGCTAGTCGCCAACCCCTGGCCTATGGAAAGCGGGCTTGGGGTAGTCACAGCACGGGCCCCGAGGACGGGTCGTGACAAATTGGTATCAGAGGAGTTCGGTTCTACCGCAGAACTTATAACTCTGATGTATCTTTCTGTGAAGCAATCGTGTTAAGGGTACCGAGTGTGGTTTTCAGTTCAGGGAGTCCAGTGTTGGTGTGGCGGCCGACGTATCCGTACACCAGGACCCTGACTACTGATTTCCGACTTTGTACACAAAAACACTGATTGCGTGTGTGTTTCCAAATTTTTAAAGTCAGCTCAAACCAGGTCAGCTCACCAGGTATAAGACGTTGACCGTGTCGCATCTGTTCAGGATGTCTCCACGCAGACAGTCAGTTGGAGTTCCGAGAGAGTACTCGATGACGGCTCACCGAGCGACGAGGCTCTGGTGTAGGGCCCTTTTTACTATGTTGGCACCCTCGGGTGGTGTACCAGTACATCACCACCTGTTGGGCAGCAGATGCCAACGGCTATACTAGCAAACTGTGCACGCTGGCGGAGCGCATTGCACGAGTTCCAGCAGTAGAGGCCTCAGAAGTTACGAGGCGAGGCAGATTTCCAGACAGCAGAGCAGTGGCTGGAGGCGATTGCTAGAGTTTTCCGCCTAGCTGAGAATTCATCGAGGCGTACCGAGCATATCAGGTACTCGATGGAAGCGTTTCAATCAGTGCAATAGAGGTCGGACCTCTGAGCATGGTATGTTTAAGGGCTTCCGAGCCAACACCTTTTCTCTATGCATTTCTACTTAGGAAAGAGTGCTAGAAGAAACCTTTGTGGTTGAGAATTCTTTGCTGATCGAATACAGCCATAGAATGTTAGAAGTTTGGAAAGCAGGAAACTGACACCAGTCTCGAAGACTTGGGCATGTAAAATTTTTCAAGAAGAGGAAATGTTAAGGACAGATGAATCTGCAGAGCAGCAGACATGGAGGCAGAGCTTGGAGAGCAGCTCGTGGTGGTGTACATTTCAACATGTTACCATCACCCGCCTTTGTAGTCCCCGCTAGACTCAGGGAGTTGGAGAGCAGGGAAAGAGGGTAGCTGCTTGCGGTCATGGAGTGCGACCAAAAAGGGGCTCTAAGGATGATTCGAAGTGCGGAATTTATCTTCTACTAGCTGCCGTAGCCACAGGCATCGAAACGAATCATCCCTTCCTTCCATGAATCTAGTCCCAGACCTAGAGATTCCGGTTAAGCCGTTGACTTGACCCTCACGTCTGGAGATACCTTTGGGAGGAGACTCGATAGTCACACTTACGCCGACGGTGTGATCTGACCCTTGAGGCGAAAGTCTCGGTTAGGACCTCTTGGTGGCAGCGTCGAGGCCTTACGACGTTAGTTTGAGTATGTATTTGGCAATCACTGTTCATACTCAAATTGACGGTATTAGGAAAACGTTGGGATGGGTTTTCCATGGTCGGCGAAAAGGAAACCCTGGGCAGCACAAGATAAACTCGTGCATTGGAGGGTGTAGCCGATCATTCTTGGGTCGGCCAACCTTACCCTCGTGGCAGCAGGAGTTTTGAGTTTCAGTTCTAACCTAAAAAGGAAGACCTTTAGAGTTCGAGGATGGCGACCACGTTCTTATACAGGTCTCAGCTCGACGAGGTTTACGGAGATGTAGCCGAGGCGGCAAGAGATCTCCGAGGTTCAATAGACCTTTCTAGGTCCCCAGCAGGGTAGGTGAGGTGGTTTATCGCTTGACCCATCCACCTCAGTTGCACCAGGTGCACGATGACTTTCACGTAACTCAATTGAGGAGATACGTGCTTGATCCTTCACACATCATCGACCTCAGGGAGTTGGACGTCGATGATAGAGCGACATGCACGGAGGTTCCAGTGGGGATCAAGAATAGACAGGAGCAGATCCTATGAGGATGATCGATTCCTTGGGTGCACTTCCTTTGACAGTACGGGAACCTCCAGGTGAGCACATGGGAGCGGAAGGCTCAGATGCGTGCTCTATACCGCTTTTGTGACCCTAGTTTGTGATGAAGCTTTACGGGGACGTAAAGCCCTGAGGTGGGAGTAATGTAAAGTCCCGGAAATTTCAAGGAATTTTTTTTCTTAATTTTCTTTGGAATTTTACAAGCACACTGTTTCTGACAGCGCCTGATTCCGAGGCCCGGTGTGCCCAGAATCAATTTCCGAAGTTTGGCTCGGGTACGTTCAGTGAACGAACGAGCGGGAATTTCTGACTTTTGAACCGGTGCCCAGAATCAAATTCTGAGGGCACCGATGGAACCGTAGCGCCGGTTTTTGCTTAGGAATGCCTTTCCTGGAGTTGCGTTTGCTTGGGAGTAGTTGTTTATTAAGGTTGTGGTTTAAGTGTAAAGAAAAATAAAATTTGTGTTACAAATTTTATTTATCTTCTTAAGTGGTTATATCCTAAGTGTGGAAGTTGGGGTGGAATCACAAGTTCCTAACTAACCAAGTGAGGATTAAGGTGAGGTGGGGCCCACACGAGCCCCAACCCTTCACCTTCCCCTTAACTCTCTTCTACCCCCTTTAAACTCCCTTGCACTTAATGTGCCAAAACCCCTCAAATTCCTAACTCCTTAAACTCCTTAACTCCCTTGAACCCCCCGCAATTAAATGTGACTCTTCACTTCCACCTTCATTATTTTTGGAGCCTCTCCACCCATTAATGAAGGATGTAACTTAATGAATTTGAATTATTTTTAATTCATTAAGCTAACACTATAAAAAGGTGTGTTGTTTTATTGTTTGGGGTTGGCTAAATCTTTGTGATAGAGTCATGGAAGGATTGAAGAGAATTCCACCCTCGACGAAGAACACGAAGGACATCTCCAAACATGGAACAACGTCTTCTCGACGAAGAATGCCTTTTCCAAAGAAGAACGTGAAGTTTCCAACGTCGATCCCTTCTTGGATGCCTCCTTCCCACTCCTTCCGGAATAAAGAAGGGAGCGCCTTTCACGAAGAACGCCAACGTCGTCAACGGCTTCTCTTTTCCGATGTCGACGAATCGCCGCCGCCTTTCCGCGACTTCGTCAACACATAACGAAAAGCGAGGTAGGGGTTTGTTGTTGCTTTATTTAATTATTTTCCGTTCTTGGTTCTAGCATGACAAACTTGAGGATGAACGTTTAAGTGTTATCGTCTAACGAGAGGGGGACCGGACCACACAAACACGGCCGAAACCCCCTCCTTTGTTCTTGAATGTTTCTTGCGGATGAAACGAGATAGCGTGGTGTCGTCGCACCACGCGGGAATCACATGGAAATTATTGTGCAGCGCCGTCGCGCCACGCCGTGGAAAGAATTATCATGAACACGACGACGTCGCGCCGCGTCGAAGGAAACCGAAGACGCCGCGGCCGGAGCGGGGCCGCGGCGGAGGGGCGCGGTGCCATCGCACCGCGCCGGATGACGAAGGCCGCAGCCGGTTCCGGGCCGTGGCAGATCGTGATGACCGGCGGCTGGCCGCCGGTGCCGGAAGATGGAAGAGGACCGGCCCTTGCCGGTCCTGTTGACAAGAAGTCGGTCGGCCAGGTCGGGCCGGCCGGGTTGGTGGAAACCGGGGGAATTTAATTCCCCCGGGCAGTTATTTGGCCCCCCACAATGAGGGGGGCCGGTTTCACAAAAGGGGGGGGGGTAGGGGGCCCCCCGTTTCCAGCGAGCTCGGCCTTCGGCCAAGCGGGCAGCGCGCCCAGCGCGCTGCCTTGCGCCGAACTGCCGCGCCGCGCCGGGCCGGGCCGGGCCGGGTCGACCCCGTCCGGGGCGGGTCGACCCGGTTCGGGCCATCCGGGGGGTCTCGGGCCGGGATGGCCCGGGCCCGAAACCCCCGTTACCGAGCGGTTTGGTCAAATGCCCGTATCTTGGGCTACGGGCCTCCAAATGACTCGTCGTTAGCGGCAACACGATCCTTGGATCGAGACGGTCGTTTCGGTATACTATACTCAAGGTGCACCTTCCTTTTCGGGAGCCTACGTGGTTAAAACTCCGTAGTTAAGCGTGCTTGGCCTAGAGTAGTGATCAGGATGGGTGACCTCCTGGGAAGTTTCCCAAGGTGAGTGTGAGACGAAAAAGCCAATAACTCTCAGACCGGGCGTCCGATTGATGCGCCGTCTGTTGCATTGAATTCCTGTTGACGATACGAAACTTTTGGCATCCTCCGCTCGAGTTTTGGATGCAGATGGATAGTGGCCGGGTTGGATCGCACCGAAATCCAACCGGGCCCCTAGAACGGAAAAGCTGATATCTTTCTGTCAGAACGTCCGTTTGACGAACCGTCAGCGGCGTTGGTGATCGCATTGAGAAACGGTCCCTATGAGTTTACCCTATGAGAGTTCGGGGTACATTTGAGATACGGCCGGGTTTGGTTTGCTCACGAAACCAACCGGGCCCCTGGGACGAAAAGGCTAATAACTCACAGACCGGGCGTCCGATTGACGTGCCGTCTGTTGCGTTGAGACCCCTATGACGTGGCGGTCCTTTGAGATACTTCTTCATGGGACTTTGAGATACTTGGAGTATCGACCTGTAGCTCGTGGAGCGGACCCTCCCAGTGACGAGCGTGCGGAGTACGGAGACCGTGTAGCTGGCTGAGACCCGACGACTGCTGATCGAACGACTCGGAGTGTTACAGAGTTGTGCTTGGTTGTAGCGGCACATGGGAGCGCTTGGTTGTAGCGGCAGACCCACGACAGAGTTGCGCTTGGTTGTAGCGGCACATGGGAGTGCTTGGTTGTAGCGGCATACCCACGACAGAGGTGCGCTTGGTTGTAGCGGCAAATGGGAGCGCTTGGTTGTAGCGGCAGAACCACGACAGAGGTGCGCTTGGTTGTAGCGGCACATGGGAGCGCTTGGTTGTAGCGACATACCCACGACAGAGGTGCGCTTGGTTGTAGCGGCACATGGGAGCGCTTGGTTGTAGCGGCAGACCCACGACAGAGGTGCGCTTGGTTGTAGCGGCACATGGGAGCGCTTGGTTGTAGCAGCTGGCCCACAGTACTAGATGGGTGGAGTTCTTCAGCAGTCTTAGGTTAGTGAGCAGTACCTCGGAGTCGTGACAGGACCACTGTACACTCCAGAGACGGAGCTCTTCAGCAGTTACGGTTTCGATAATGAAAATCCTGGTTTGAGCTGAGACTTTTGACCTTGTGTTTACCTCATGATTGAGATGGGTCACTTGCTAACTTAGGTATATGTATGGGCATATACCCGGGTAGTGGATATCCGTTGATTTCACAATCCTTGTGTTTCCTCATGATTGAGATGGGTTACTTGATAACTTAGGTATATGTATGGGCATATATCTAAGTAGAGGTTATCTGTTGAGATCTTCTTTGTGGTTATCCTTGTTGGTTTAGTGAGACCTTGAGGGTCTCGGGGTCCCTACTGAGTATCGTTATACTCACCCCTGCACGGGCTATCCCGCACCTCGTTGTGTTGGTTGCAGACGACGGGCAGTGCTGACAGAAGCCGAGTGTTCGAGGACTGGACAGTACCTGGAGGTGGACTATACGAAGAGATGGTACCCGGAGGAGGACCTCACGACGAGGCGGTACCCAGAGGTGGACGTGACGACGAGGCGGTTCCCGGAGGGGGACCACTGGGCGAGACATACTCGGAGCGGACGGTGGGACCTGAGGAGCAGAGGAGCTATCTGTACCCACCCTTCAGGTGGGATTTCCAGTGGACAGCTCGGCGTAGCAGCTTTACTTTTCAGTTGCTGTTTTCCCTTTCGAGTTGTACTTTACAGTTGGGCTTGTATTTCCGGCCCCTTTTTACTTTCCGCACTTACTGTTGTACTCAGTTTTTACTTAGTGTTTACTTCTTCCGCTTGTACTCTGTGGTGCTTGTTTTCTTTTATAACGGCAATGCCTTCCCAGTTATCGGGATTTTACGCCTTTGGTGCTAGTCGCCAGCCCCTGGTCTATGGAAGGCGGGCTTGGGGTAGTCACGGCACGGGCCCCGAGGACGGGTCGTGACATACAAATAGATACATAAGCACTAAAAACATTAAATAATCCCTAAAAAATGAAAAAAAACCATAAAAACGCAACCTAAACCAAAAAACGCAACATAAACCCAAAAAATGCTACATAACCCTAAAAGCACTACATAAACCTTAGAACTGTAACATGAACCCTAGAAAAAACAACATAAACCCTAAAAAAATGCAACATAAACATTAAAAAATGCTACATAAAACCTAAAAACACAATATGAACCCTAAAAACGTAACATAAACCGTAAAAATGCAACATAAACACTACATCACCCCTAAAAACGCTACATAAACTCATACAACGCAACATAAACCCAAAAAAATTCAACATAAGTCCTAAACCCTAAATAGGCTACATAAACCCTAAAAACATTTCATAAACCCTAAAAATGATACATAAAATCTAAAATAGCTAACTAAACCCTAAAATGCTACATAAACACTAAAAATGCTACATAAACTCTAACAATGCTACAAAAACCCTAAAAATGCTACAAAAACCCTAAAGACGCTTTAAAACCCTCAAAAATATTAAACCCTAATATACCATAATATAAAAAATTAATCCCTAATAAACCCCTAATAATCTCTAATAACCCCAAAAAACACCTTATACTCCCTAATATCCTAAGAAACTCTACTCAACCCTAATAAAATCCAAAAAATACATAATAATCTCTAATAAATGCTGGTTGCTGGTTTGTTGTGGATGTTGGTTGGCTGGTTGCTGCTGCTGGATGTTGTTTGCTGCTGTAGTCTAAATGCTGGTTGTTGGTTAGCTGTGAGCTGCTGGATGCTGGTTAACGCTGGATGTAGTGCTGTTGGATGCTGGTACTGGCTGGATGTGACGTGATGATGCTGCGGTTTTGTCTGTTTTTGTGTGTTT
>OY728167.1:931401474-931456474 GCA_963277665.1 Viscum album
AAAAACCCTTAGAGACTCTACTCAACCCTAATAAAACCCCACAAATACCTAATAAACCCTAATAAATGATAATAAAACCTAATAAACCCTAAAAACACGTTAAGAAAACATAAACAACCCTAACCAACCCTAATAGTCACTACTAAACACTAATAAATCTCAATAAACACAATAAAACCCTAAAAATACCAAATAAACCATAAATAAATCCAAATAAACCCTACTCAACCCTCACAAACCTTAACACACATTATGACCCCTAATAAAAACCTACAAAAACCTAATAACGAAAACAAACCCTACTATACCTTAAAAAATCCCTAGAAACCCTGATAAACTCTAATATAACATAATAAACCCTAAAACGCTCACAAAAAATAAAAAAATGATCACAAACAATACAAACTTTCTATATTACCTAAAAATACCTAAAATTACTAATATAACCTAATAAAGAAAAAAAATGCTAATATACCTTAAAAATCCCTAAAACCCATAATAAACCATAATAAACTCTAATATAACCTAAGAAACCCTAAAAATGCTAACAAACAAAAACAAAATGCTCACAAACAATAAAAAATTCTATATTATCTAAAAAGACTTAACAAACACTAATATAACCTAATAAAACAAAAAATGTAATAAACCCTGAACAAACCCTAATAAACCATAAAAATCACTAATAAACCATAATAAAAATAATAAACCATAATAAAACCCTAAAAATACCTTCTCAACCCTAATAAACATTGACACACCATAATAAAACCTAATAAAACCCAACTAAACCACAATAAACAATAAGTGCAAACAAACCAGTAAAAAACCCTAGAAACCCTAATAAACCATAATAAATTCTAATAAAACCTAACAAAACATTAAAATTTATCACAAACTCTAAAAACATGCTAATAAAACCTAAGAAGTTCTAACAACCCCTCATATATATTAACAAAAACTAAAAAACACTCATATACCTTAATAAAAACACTAACAAACCCGAGTAAACCCTAAAAATCCCTAACAAACACTAATAAACACTACTCAACCCTAATAAACCCTAATAAAACCCTAAAGATACCAACTCAACCCTAATAAAACCCTAAAAATGCATACTCAATCCTAATAATCCTTAACACACTATAATAAACCACAATAAACCCCACTAAACCCTTTAAAATGCTAATATACCATTAAAAAGCGCTAAAACCCCAAATAAATGCTTATAAAACCTAACAAATATTAAAAGAACTAATAAACCTTAATAAACACTATTATACCATGAAACCCCTAATTTACCCTCTAAAAAATTAATAAACCATAATGAATGATAATAAACCATAATAAATCCTAAACATACCAAAATATACCATAATATACTATAATAAACCCAACTCAATCCTAATAAAACCCTAAAAATACCTAATAAACCCTAATAAACCTTAACACGCCCTAATAAACCCTAATAAAATCCTATTAACCCCCAGCACACCCGAAAAAATGCTAATATACCATTAAAAAAATCCTAAAATCCTAAAAAACTATAATAAATGTTAATAACACCTAAAAATTCTAAAAAATGCCAGCAAACCCTAAAAATACCTCTAATAATAATAATAGTAATAACACACGTGCATGTGAATATGCATGTCCGTGGTTTAAATAATAAATCATAACGCACGTGAATGTGCATATGCCTGCACATTTTCATGTGAATGATAATAAATAATAAATAATAACGCATGTGAATTACATGTGTATGTGCATGTGCATGGGAATGATTATAAATAATAAATAATAATTCACATTCAAGTTCATGTGCAAGTGCATGTGCATGTGCATGTGCATGTTCAAGGTAATAAATAATAAATAATAACCATGTCCACATGAATGTGCATTTCCATGCGAATGATAATAAATAATAAATAACAACACATGTGAAAATAGAATAATGGATGTGCATTGCGTGTGCACGTGCATGAGAATAAATAATAATATCACATGTGATAATAGAATAATGCAAGTGCATTGCATTTTCATGTGCATGATAATAAATAATATATAATAAGACATGTGCATGTGAATTTACATGTAATGATAATGATTATGATGCATGCACATGCATGTTAATAAATAATAAATAACAATGCATGTGCATGTGCATGTGCATTTTTATTTAATGATACAAACAATAATAATAATAATAATAATAATAATTATTATTATTATTATTATAAAATAATGCAAGTGCATTTCATATGCACGTGTACTGTAGTAAATAATAAATAATAATAATAAATAAGAACGCACATTCATGTGCATTTACATTTGATGATAATATTAATAATACTAATTGTAATAATAATAAAAATAACGCATGCACGTGCATGGTAATAAATAATAAATAACAACGCACATGCATGTGAATTTTCATGTGATAATGATAATAATAATTATTATTATTATAATTGTGATAATAATAATAATAAAATAATTATACAAGTGCATTGCACATGCACATGCATGGTAATAAATAATAAATAATAACACTCATGCATCTACATTTGCATGTGATGATAGTAATAATAACAGCAGTAGTAATAATAGTAGTAGTGGTGGTGATAATAGTAGTAGTACCAATGCATGTGTTAATAGAATATTGCGTGTTCATGATTTGTTCACGTGCATTGTAATAAATAATAATTCCCATTCATTACATTTTCATGTGATGATGATGATAAAATTAATATAAATATAAATATAAATATTAATATTAATAACTCATGTGATAATAGAATAATGCACATGGATTGAATGTGTGTGTATGTGAATTCGCATGTGCATTTTCATGTGATGATAATAGAAATACCAACAACAACAACAATAACAAAAACAACCACCACCACAATAATAATAATAACAACAATAATAGCAACACATGTGATAATAAAATAATGCATGTGCACGTTCATGGTAATAAAAATATAATAATAACACATGCGCATGTGTATGTGCATGTGGATGAGATGATGCTAATAATAATAATAATAATAACAATAATAATAAGTTATAGTAGTTTGAAAAAATAGCAGACAAGACAAAAATGCTAGAAATGGGGTCTTTAAAAGCCTAACAAATCAGAGAGTCATTGAAAAAGGCATAACATCTTCTTTGGGTGTCCATTTCCACTTCGTGAATAGTCAAACTGAATCTAATGGAACGAACTATGATAAACAAAGGTGCCAAAGGCCGAACAGACACACAGATCAGAAGTTATGGCCATTTAAAGAATAATTTGACAGTGATCCATACACGGAAATGGAGTTTTGGAGGCCTTATGAAGGGTTTCTAGGATTTTAGGGTCTCAAATTGACTTGAACTATGTTCAAGTCATCCTTTTGTGTATATATCTTCACTACTTTCGATTTGATATGTGGTAGAGATCAAACGGAAAACCTGAGTGAATGTTATGGCCATTTGAAGTGGGACTTTTTTGGAGTGGTATAACTAATATATCTTATATTTATTTGATCGTCTCATAGTTTCTACTAAGCTTTGTCCTCACTCATCTCACAAGCTTCGATTTGACTAGTCACAGTGCTCAAACGGACACCCGAAGGAGAAGTTATTTCTATTTTAGTGAGTTGTGGATTTATTAGGTTTTTAGGTGCGAGGAGAGTTTCTCAATTTAAAAAGAGAATAACTTCTACTAAGTGTGTTCATTTTGGCTCTCTCACATAAAAAATCTAATATTGTGAAAAGATACACACTCCGGTAACCACTGGAATCCTTTCTGACATTCTTCAACCCCCCAAAAGAAACAAAATCCCTTTAGATGGTCAAAAGATTGGATTCTGGTGTCCGTTTTTCAATAACTTCTTCTATGGGTGTCCACATTGCCTTCACCAAATATCAAATTGAAGCTTTCGACTGTACCTACACTCCTATAACCACTGAATCACCTTCACAAATCCTTGAAGGCCCAAAAGGTACTTAAACCCCCCAAAAGACCATAACTTCTACTCAGGGAGTCCGTTTTGCCTCTACCATATATCAAATTGAAGCTTTCGACTAGATCTACACATCTGTGACCAATATTAACACATTATCACGTTCTTAAAGTCCCAAAAGTTCCTTAAGTCCTCCAAATTACCATAACATCTGCTCGTGTTGTCCGTTTCACCTATACCACATATCAAATTGAATCATGCGATTAGATCTAAAATGTTGTGACAACCATGAACAACTAAATAACCCTAAAACCCATGAATAACCCCATAAACACTAAAAACAATTAAAAACCATGAAAAACCATGAAAAACCATAAAAAAACCTAACAAATACTAAAAAAACCAAACAGACCCTAACAAACCCTAACAAACCCAAAAAAACCCTAAGAAATCCCAAAAAAACCATAAAAAACATATCAAACCCTAAAAAACCTTAACAAGCCCTAACAGACCCCAAGAATCACTAAGAAACCCCAATAAACCAAGAAAACCGAAGATACCCTAAAAACCCCTATGAAACCATAAGAAACCCCAACAAAACCCTAAAAACCCTAACAAAAACCTAAGCAAACCTAAGAAACACTAACACACCCATAGAAACCCTAACTCTCCCATAAAAACCTTAACACACCATTAGAAACCCTTGTATATCCTTAGAAACCTTAACACACCCATAGAAACTCTAACACAACCTTAGAAACTCTTAGAAAACATAGCACACCCTTAAAAACCCCAACCCGCACATAAAAACCCTAAACCTCCCTTAGAAACCCTAACACACCCTTAGAAACCCTAACAAACCCTTAGACACCCTAAATAACTCTAATAAGCACTAATAAATCCTAAAAAACCCTACCAACCAATAATAAACCATAATAAACCCTAATAAACCGTAAATCCCACTACTAAACCCTAATAAATACTAATAAATCGTAATAAACCCTAAAAACCCTATTAGACCCCAATAAAGGCTACAAAATACCTAAAACCCAAAATATACTACAAAAATGCTATTAAAACATTCAAAATGATAATATTCACAAAAAAACCCTAACAAACCTGGTAAAACCTGACAAAACCCTAAAAGACCCTAAAAACCCCAAAAACCCAAAAAACCCTAAAAAACCCTAAAAACCCTAAAAACCCTAAAAACCCTAAAAAATCCATAAAACCATAAAACCCTAAAAACCCTAAAACCCCTAAAAATAGGAAAGTCTTATCATGGACCTGCAGAGGGCTATGGTCCTTCATGGTGTCCCCTCTACTGAATATTTTTGTGTGCAGTTGTATGAGATGTTCTGGGTTGAACGGGAAAGATTCCCTCTTGAGGATGAAGCTGAGAGGCTTGGGGAGAGGATTGCTGAGGCTGATCACTGGATAAACGCTGCTATGGCCAGGTCAAAGGAGAAAAGAACCGGAGGAGGTGCTAAAACTCCTGGGTCAGAATGTAAGAAAGGGAAGGCACCATCGGCTGTCAGTTATGGTGCCACTTGTGTGAAGGCGGGTGTTGCAGCTGGATCCACTTCCGCCCCTACGAGATGAAGATGGAGGAGGGATTACTCTTCCCTCCCACGTACCATGGCAACAAGGGAATCATCATGAGCTGTCAGACTTAATATAATGGTGAATAACTGAGAGCAGCTTTCAATTTCCGCAGAGCAAGAGAAGGCTAGGATGAAGCTGTTATCCAGGCTTGGCATGCAAGTGGACTTTGAGTCTGGATGGGACTCAACGGACATGGGTGCCGAGTCAGATTTCAGTTTTGCTGATGTGGGCGATGGCTTTGGTGTGGGCATGATGTTTTGAGGTGCAGAGCTGGAGGACTTTGGTGGCAATGTTGACTGGTCCTCCCCTTGTGTGTTATCCACTTTTGGACGTTTTTTTTCTTTGTTTTTTCATTTTTCTTTTTTTTTTCTTTTCTTTTTGTGACCTTCGGGATATGGTCGTAAGGGGCTTTGGGTGTGGATCGGTGGATCCCTCCCCTCCATTTTCTACAGTGTATGTGTATTTTCATCTAATAAATTTTGGGGGGTGCCAGGAATATCCTGGACCCGAGCCTTCCTTTCCCTAAAAATAGGAAAAAACCAAAAAACCCCAAAGTAATTCTAAAACCCCCAAAAAAAACCTCAAAAAAACCTCAAAAACGTTAAAAACCCTTAAATACCTAAAATCCTATATTGGCCCAGACCCACCTGGTCAATTATTTTTCCAAAACACGGCTCCACCGAAACGGGGGCACCATGACGGTGGCATCGATAATGGCGACACTGTGACGGTCGTACACCAGTGACGGTGGCACTGGTCATGGTGGCACCATGACAGTGGCACCGTGAGGGTGGCACCATGACAGTGGCACAGTGTGGGTGACATCGTGATGGTGGCACCGTGCGGGTGGCACCGTGACGGTGGCACCGTGACAGTAGCACCGAGTCCTCACCGTGTCTTCGGTCTTTTTCTAGTTTGCAACTTTTTCCACTCCTAGAAAATATCTTTTGACGTAAAAATGATTTAATTCCCCTTTCAAATCCATTTAATGGCCATAAATAATATCTAAAATTCCCCAATGGTTGGGCAAACCTCAAACTTACCAAAACGTGTGTTTTTTCTTCGGTGTCACACACTTTCCCCGTACCTTCCAGTTCCGCCCCCGTTGCACTTTTTCCTCCGTTTAAAAGAAACCGTTTAATGGACAATCGTTATGCCACCACCCTGATAGGAATAATTAAATGAGAATTAATCCCATCATTTATAACCTCCCAACCACAAAGGAAACCACGATCCGACTTTAAAGAGGTTCAAAATTCTTTATCTTGTAACAACGGGATCTCATCTTTATATCACGCAAGAGTTTCTTCCTTCCCCTTCTTGGATGGATTTTATTCTTTTCCCTAGCGTGCATGGAGTCCCTCCTTCCCGAGTCTTCTGGTGAGCCTGTGATGGAGTTTTCTACTCGTCCTTGGAGTCCCCAGAGTTCCTCCCCTGCAAGTCAGGCATCCCTAGTTCTTGGCGCATGGAGAAGAACTTCGATCCTTAATCAACCAAGTAGGGTTTCTTCTTTTGTCTCTATTCACGGTGTATCATGCACGGAAGGTATACTATTGTTTCTACCGGATGGATGAAAAAAAAACGTTAATGAAGATAACAAACTGATTTTTAAATAATGAAGGGGGGTGTGATCGATGTTCTAGTGCTTTTCCTTACCCTTGATTATTTATGTTGTGAATTGTGTGGGCCTATGCCCCTTGAAAATCATGGCCCTTGGTGGAAATTCATTGTGCATTAGTGAACCTCTTTCCTCTCTGATGATCGAATGGCCCCAATATGGGAATTTGGTTAATCACGTAAGCTCGACTGATTAAAATGAATGCCTAGTGAACAACAACCCTTGTGTGGTCACCCCGGTTTACAAAACAGAAAGAAGAAAACATAGTGAATGATGTACTTGAGTCTGGAAACATCCTTATTCTGTCTCGGTGGCATGTATGTTTGTTCTGTTTGACGCTTATGGGGTGGCATGGATGAGGATGGGGTCCTCTGTTGTGGTACGGTTGTTGGTTGTGAATCTGAAGCTATGTGGGGATGTATCTCGAGGCTTGGTTTGGTTCCAGTACATTGAGGGATCTCACTGATCCCTTTGTTCTTGTGACTTCACAAGAGATCTGGGTGTGAATGCTTAAAATGTTGTTTGGATATTTCTTTTCTTTGGCTTGTGGTTATGTCAGTTATTTTCCCAGTAGTGTAGAATTCACCTCAATGGGATCACTTGAATATGAAAACAAGAATGGTTTAAACGGGGAATTGGTTTTGGGGAATGAGTTGTGACTTGGCCGTGAGTGTTGTGCCTTCTTTTATGAATGAATAGTAACAAGGGTGTTGTGCTTAGGTTGGATTTGGAAACCTTAGTTGGGATGAGTGATTGTTACCTATACATATATCTGTAGTTTTTATGTTTCATATTCGCACCCCACCCATGCTGAGAACATAGTGCTGAACACCCCCATTTCATGGTGGAGGGTGTTTTTCCCAACACTTCTATGAGTGGCTAGTTATTAGCTCCTTTTTTTCTCCCTTTCCCGAATAGATCAAGACTCATCGGGCAGGTTGTGTTGTCCTGAGGTCCATTATAGCCCATGATTCTTTGGGCAGGGTATTTGTGGTGGTTGGCCCAGGTGTGTGTGGGCTGGTTGTTTCCAAAGAATCTTCAGGATGAGGCCTAGGTGTCTTCAGGCTTGGTTGTAGTTGTTCTGGACTAGGTGTTTGTGGTCATGGTTACACGTGGTGGTTGTGGCCCAGGTGTTTGCGGGCGGGATGTGTGGTCACGGCCCAGGTGTGTGCGGGCGGGGTGTGGAAGTGGGACTACGGTGAGAATGGCGGGATTGCTTTGATGCATAGGATGTCTTCAATAACCAGTGGGAAAGTGGCGCGGGGTACCCAAACGTCGATGTGCTATTTCTATATATTACATGACTTGCGTTATTTGGGGAGTGTGCCTTGGTGAGGCTTGGGATGTTAGTTTCCCTTGCTAGGTGCTTTGGTTATTTCTTTTCTCACAGGGCATTAGAATGCCTCTCCACTTGTGCACGAGCATCATTGGGTTTCCCTACTAAGTATACTTGTATGATCACCCTACGTATATAAAACTGCTTTCAGGTTTCTAGGAGGACTCCATGGATCGTGCGGGTCCATACTAGTTTAAATGTTGGGACAGTTGCAGTTTTTGTTTTTCTTTCTTTTGGTACTTCTGTTTTGGCGTTTTCTTTTACTTGTATATCATTTAATTTTGGAACATGCATATGGTAATGGTTTGTTTTTGGATTTACATGTACTTCCAATTTTGGTGTTGTGGGATTTGATATCTTATCTCTCGATCCTAATAAAGAAAAATGGTAATGCCTTCCATATTGATTGTGATTATATACTCTTGGTGCTAGTCGCCACTCCGGGGCCTTTTGAAGGCAGGTCTCGGGGGTCATTATCTCTCCTTCAACATGAATAAGGAAGGGTCAGGCAATATGTTGTCCCTTCCCTCATCTTGGTGATAGCAGATCATGATAGAATGGTATCAGAGTTGAGGTTGAGATATAGGATGGAGTCTGGGGTTAGGCATAGTGAGGATTGCATGGGATGGTTGGGAAATAGTGTTGGGTGATCTTGGTGCATGAAATAGTCCAGGGAAGACCGGCTAGGACATGGGATTTTAGGGCCCCCCATGATCCGATGCATGGGCTATGGGCCTACCAAACGACCAAGTATGACTTCACTGATTGCAGGGTAGAGACCCTAGGAAAGGTACAAGATTCATAATGACTTTATTTCTCATGTTTTATGGGTATTTTTGGGATTTAAAATAAATAAGAAGTCTAAGAAAATTTGAGAACAATATTCTACACTACCTGAGATTAGGTATTCCTTGTTTACCTTGTAGTCATGGAACCTGGGAGACAACCACAAGTAGTGCGGGTGATCAAGGCCTAAGAGGTTGACTTGTCTGATCGAAAAAGGGCTGACAGAGAGGGGGAGGACGATCAGTGGCAGAGGACACTTCGTGACTTTCAGCGAAAGAACCTCGGGAAGTACGAGGGTAGCATCTCAGACATGGAGACAGAGAGCTGGCTAGAGGAGCTAGTGATATCTTTCAGCTTGATCCGGGCTCCGACGGAGTACTGGGTTCCACTGGCTATAAGCCTGATGTGTAGAGAAGTTCCTCATTGGTGGAATATTTATCTTGGGGTGAAGAGGAAGGTCGAGGTTATGTGGGCTGACTTCAAGAAGGAGTTCCGGGAGGAATTCCTCTCTTCCACGATGAAGGCTGAGAACAGGCAGGAACTACTCTCCCTCCCGCAGGGGAGTATGTCAGTGAGAGAGTTGGGGATCAAGTTCAAGGATCTCCTTCGCTTTTCTCCTGACCTCAATCCAGATGATGAGTCTAGGGAAAGACGTTTGGAGGAGGCACTTCGACCTTCTATCCAGTATTTGGTTACTCCCTTTACTCTACTGACGCACTTGGAGGTCCAGAAGAAGGCTGAAGTGGTGGAAAGGATTCACATGCTTGGAGGTGTATCGCGAGAGGGAATCCAGTTGGGCTCGTAGAAGAGGAAATCTGTTAGCAGCATGCCTCCAGTGTCAGGTCCCTCTAGGTTTCGACCAGCAGGAAGCATGCCTCAGCAGTTCCAGTTCTTATCTCCCGACCCTCGCCCTTTCCTTTCAGTCCCAGGGCCGACATGCTTTATCTGTGGAAGCCACGAGCACCTTTGTAATCAGTTCCCGGACAGAGTACAATACAGAGAGGGTGGGAATGTTCAGCATCCACCTCAGCAACAGCAGTTTCTTGCTAGGACATTTCAGCTACAGTAGCAGGGGCAACAAGCTCTCGTTCCTCCGAGATTGAGCATTTCAGGAGGAGTCCGTCCTCATGACCCTCCTCAAGGACCTCGACCGGGGCATGGTCGGGGAGGCGGCTGACAGCCAAGAGGCAGGGGAGCTGGGCGTAGATTTTTTAATGCCACAGAGGCAGCAGTTCCAGCAGGGCCAGAAGTTGTTCAAGGTATGATCAGATTGTTTAGTACTCTTGCCTATGCCTTATTCGATACAAGAGCTTTGCACTACTTTGTTACACCCAGTCTGGCCCATGCTTTGGGTTTACAGGCTGAGAGACTTCCAGTTCCCCTAGTGTTGAGCACACCAGTCAGAGTTCATACCAACTTGTTTTATGTTTGTCGTGGGTGTAGACTGATGATAGGTCCACATCAGTCTATCGGGGATCTTATACCACTGCAGATAAATCCCTACGATGTCATCCTAGGAATTGAATGGTTGTTCTCTATATGTTCCGTCATTGAATGCTTCCGAGGAAGGGTCACATTTTCAGATTCAATTAGATGATGTGTAACTTTAATCGACAAGTGGGTTGCCAGAAAAGCGACAGGCTAGAGGAGCCCCTCCTTTCTTTGTTAGCTAAACTATCAGTGGAGTCAGAGGATGCAGAAATGGTGGAAGTCCCAGGGATCTTTAGTGACTTTATAGATGTATTCCCTGAGGAGTTGGTGACTCTACCCCCTCGACGAGTTATTGAGTTCGGGATAGACTTGCAACATGGTACCCATCCCATTTTGATGGCTCCCTACCGCATGGCACCTTCCGAGTTGCGGGAGTTGCGGATTCAGATTGATGAGCTGATGAAGAAGGGTTTTGTTCGACCATGTGCATCACTATGGGGTGCTCCAGTCTTATTCACAAAAAGGAAGATGGTGGCCACAAGCTATGCATAGACTACCGCAGACTGAATCAGGTAACAGTCAAGAACGGTTACCCTCTTCCGAGGATAGATGGCCTTTTAGACCAGTTAAAAGGGGCATGGTGGTTCTCCAATATTTACTTTTGGTCAGGATATCACTAGCTGAGGGTGAAGGAGGGTGACATCTCGAATACTTCCTTCAGATGCAGATATGGGCACTTTGAGTTTTTGGTCATTCCATTCAGAGTTATGAACCATCCATCCATGTTCATGGGGTTCAT
Source organism: Viscum album (assembly GCA_963277665.1). Classification (NCBI taxonomy): domain Eukaryota; kingdom Viridiplantae; phylum Streptophyta; class Magnoliopsida; order Santalales; family Viscaceae; genus Viscum; species Viscum album. The sequence goes on from OY728167.1 coordinate 931,413,003, forward strand.
GAACTCCGTCTTCCGGGAATACTTGGATCGGTTCGTATTCATGTTTATTGACGACATCTTGATCTACTCAAGATCAGAGGAGAATCATGATGAGCACCAGAGAACAGTTTTAGAGGTCCTCTGACAATACCAACTCTATGTAATGTTTTCCAAGTGCAAGTTTTGGATGCAAGAAATGCACTTCCTTGGGCATGTGGTGTTCGAGAAGGGAATAGCGGTGGACCCATCAAAGGTCGAGACAATTTTTTCTTGGGCAGCGCCCATGAATGTGGCAGAAGTTAGTAGTTTCCTTTGACTAGAAGGATACTATCATAGGTTCATGACCAACTCCTCCTGAGTTGCGGCACCATTTCTAGCCTTGAACAAGAATTACTAGGATTTCATGTGGAATGAGCAGTGCAAGGCGGCCTTCAGCTAACTGAAGGAGAAGTTGGTAAGTGCCCCAGTGCTGAGGTTTCCAGAAGAAGGGGTGGTGTATGAGGTATTATGTGATGCTTCAGGACAAGGCCTCGGCTGTGTGCTGATGCAATGACAAGGGGTGATCTCTTATGGGTCTAGGAAGTTACGTCCTCATGAACTTAATTATTCCACCCACGATCTCGAGATTGAGGCGATCGTGTTCTCACTAAAGTTGTGGCGGAATTACCTCATCGGGGAACACATTGTGGTCTTCACAGATCACAAAATATTGAAGTATATCTTCTCCCAGCAGGACTTGAACTTACAGCAGCGAAGGTGGATAGAGTTCCTTTAGGACTATGACTTCGATATTTTTTACACCTCAGGAAAAGGTAATGTGATGGCTGATGCCATGAGTAGGAAGTCGCAGAAGGATGTGGTTCGAGAGTCGGCAGGTGCTTGGAAGACGATGGAGGAGTTGGCTGCCCTGCACTTGGATGCGAGGATGGATGGTCATAGATATTGCATGTATCAGATGAAAGTGCAACCTTCTCTGTTGAGGTAGGTATAGGAGTCTCAATGGGGAGACTCAGAAAGTGAAGTGATGCATTATCGGGTTAACCAAGGCGACGCTCTAGAAGGGTGGATGGAGGATGGTCAGAATCAGATTATTTTCCAAGGGAAGTTATTTGTTCCTGAGGCGATGCACGAGAGAGTTCTTGTTGAGTTCCAAAACTCACCCCTAGTTATGAACATTGGAGTTTCTAAGATGTACCAGGGTCTGAGGAGTCAGTTTTGGTGGCCTGGGGTAAAGCAGGCGGTGGTAGAGTTCGTGGCCAGGTGCCTAGTGTGTCAGTAGGTGAAGGCTGAACATCATGTTCCAGGTGGTTTGTTACAGCCTTTAGACGTCTCCGAGTGGAAGTTGGAGGACATGTCAATGGATTTATTCATAGAGATAGCCAAGGTTCGAGGGAGCTACGAAGCTATCTGGGTAGTGGTGGACTGATTGACAAAATCGGCTCACTTTCTAGAAATCAAGGAGTTGGGTGTGGTGGATTCCTTAACACGGAGGTACATGGATGTGGTGGTGCAGTTGCATGGAGTTTCGAGGTCCATAGTCTTGGATAGGGATGTACTGTTTACCTCACGAGTCTGGGGAGGATTACATCATGATTTTGGCACCCAGCTATGTCTTAGCACAACTTTCCATCCCAAGACAGATGGATAGATAGAGCGCACCATCCACACATTGGAGGATATGCTACGAGCATGTATTCTGGACTTTGGGGGATCGTAGGGGCGACACTTTCCTCTAGTAGAGTTTGCCTGCAATAATATCTATCACTCTACCATTGGAATGGCTTCATTCGAATCCTTGTACGGAAGACCATATCTCTCACCCGTGTGCTAGACCAAGGTTGGGGAAGCAGGTGTTCTTGGCCCGGAGATAGTGCAGTGCACAACGGAGAAGGTTCAGCTTATACGGGAGTGGATGAAGGCAGATCAGGACCGACAGAAGTCATATGCCGATAATAGGAGGAGACCCTTGGAGTTCGAGGTTGGGGACCACGTATTCTTGATGGTCTCCCCTCATTGTGAACAACGGAGGTTCGGCAGGGGGAGTAAGCTTTCTCAAAGGTTCATCGGACCCTTCGAAGTGTTGTAGCGGGTTGGGGAAGAGGCTTATCAGCTAGCACTACCACCACCGCTACTGAGAATACATGACGTCTTCCATGTGTCACAACTCCGATGGTATCTACACGAAGATTCGCACCTCCTCGACTATGGAAAGATGGACATTGAGGTCGACGTGAAATTTACGGAAATGCCTATGAGAATCGAGGATCGTAAGGAGAAGTTGCTTCGTGGACGGACCATTCTTTTGGTTCGTGTGTTATGGAGGCCTATTGGGCTCATGGAAAGTACCTGGGAACATGATACATAGATGCACACCCAGTACCCAGAGCTTTTTTGAGTTTTGTTCTATTTTTTTTGTATATGTTTTTTGATTGAATGCTTTACTTTGTTAAACATGGAACGTGTGGTTTTCCTTATTCTATGGATGTGTGTGAAGAGTCCGGACTATGGGGAGGGGAGGACCTGATCCCTAATCAAGACGCATTAAGGTGGATGTGATTAAACCCGTGCGGGAGAGTCAGTGACAACCAAAGTGGATAGTATCCTGACATGGAGGAAAAAACTCCCTAACCCATATGACTGGACAGTTTAACCTCAGAATGTTTCCTGGTTACTCAAGGGAGAGGTGTTCTTAGATGTTGATAAGGTTCACTATTGAGAGGTATCTTTCGAGGTGGTTGTTCGGAAACCATCTTTTCGTCAGGCCTGGTTTTGATTCTCGAGGGCGAGAATAGTTTGAGAGGTATATGATGTAATGGACCGGACCCACCTGGTCCATTACTTTTCCAAAAAACAGCTCCACCAAAACGGTGGCACCATTCACAGGGGCACCGGTGATGGTGGCACCGTGACGGTGGCACCAGTTATGGTGGCACCATGACAGTCGCACACCGGTCATGGTGGCACGGGTCACCGTGGCACCGTGATGGTGGCACCGTGAGGGTGGCACTATGACGGTGGCACCGTGAGGGTAGCACTGTGATAGTGGCACTGTGTCCTAATCGTGTCTTTGGTCTTTTTCCAGTTTCCGACTTTTTCCACTCCTACAACGTATCTTTTGACATAAATATTATTTAATTCCCCTTTGAAATCCATTTAAAGCCCATAAATAATATCTAAAATTCCCCAAACGTCATCCAAGCCTCAAACTTACCAAACGTGTGTTTTTCCTCGGTGTCACACCCTTTCCCCGTACCTTCTAGTTCCGCCCCTGTTGCGCGTTTTCCTCCATTTAAAATAAACAGTTTAATGCACAACCGTTATGCCACCACCCCGATGGGAATAATTAAATGATTATTAATCCCATTGTGTGTAACCTCCCAATCGCAAAGGAAATCATGATCCGACATTAAATCGGTTCAAAATTCTTTATACTGTAACAATGGGATCTCGTCTTTATATCACACTAGAGTTTCTACCTTCCCCTTCTTTGCGGGATTTCTTTCTTCTCACCAGTGCACTTGGATTCCCTTCTTCCCAAGGCTTGTGGTGTGCATGTTCTGAAGTTTTCCTCTCATCCTTGGAGTCTCATGAGTTCCTCCCCTGCAAATCATGCATCCCCTATTCTTGGAGCGTGGAGAAGAACTTCAATCCTTGATCATCCAGGTAGGGTTTTTCTTTCATCTCTCTTTAATGTGTATCATGCGGGGAGGGTATGCTATTTTTTATGTGGTATGGATGAAACCAAAAAGTTAATGATGATAACAAATGGACTTTTAAAGAATGAAGGGGGTGTGATCGATGTTCTACTGCTTTTCCTTACCCTTGATTATTTATGTTGTGAATTGTGTGGGCCTATGCCCACTAAAAATCATGGTCGTTCGTGGTCTTTCATTGGGCATTAATGAACCTCTTTCCTCTGTGATGATCGAATGGCTCCAACAATGGAATTTGGTTAATCACCTAAACTTGTCTGATTAAAATGAATGCCTAGTGAACAAAAACCCTTGTGTGATCACCCCGGTTAACCAAACAGAAAGAATAAAACTTAGTGAATGATGTACTTGAGTCTAGAAACATCTTTTTTCTGTCTCGGTGGCATGTCCATTTGTTCTTTTCTATTCTTATGGGGTGGCGTGGATGAGGATGGGATCATTTGTTGTGGTATGGTTGTTGGTTGTGAATCTGAAACTGTGTGGGGTGGTATCTCAAGGCTTGTTGTGGTTCTATTACTTTGAGGGATCTCACTGATCCCTTTGTTATTGTGACATCACAAGAGAACCGGGATTGAATGCTTAAATTGTTGTTTGGATGTTTCTTTTCTTTGGATTTTGGTTATGCCGGTTAGTTTCCCAGTATTGTATAATTTACCTAAATGGGATCACTTGAACATGAAAACAAGAATGGTTTAAATGGGGAATTGGTTTTAGAGAATGAGTTGTGACTTGGCCGTGAGAGCTGTGCCTTCTCTTATGAATGAATAGTAACAAGGGTGATGTGATTAGGTTGGATTTAGAAACCAAGGTTGGGATGAGTGCTTTTTAACTATACATATATCTGTAGTTTTTATGTTTCTTATTCACGCCCCACCCAAGATGAGCACTTAGTGCCGAACACCCCCATATAATGGGGGAGGATTTTTTTCCAGCACACCTAATAGTGGATGGTTATTAGATCCTTTTCTTCTCCCTTTTCTGAATATCCCAAGAATCTTCGGGAAGGTTGTGATGGCCTGAGATCCATTATATCCCAAGATTCTTTGGTTAGGGTATTTTTGGTGGTTGGCCCAGGTGTGTGCAGGAAAGTTGTTTCCCAACAATATTCAGGATGAGGCCCAGGTGTCTTTGACCGTGGCATTACTTGTTCTGGCCCAGGTGTTTTCGGGTGTGGTTACACGTGGTGGTTGTGGCCCAGGTGTTTTCGGGCGGGATGTGTGGTTGCAGCCCAGGTGTGTGCGGGCGGGGTGTGGTAGTGGAACTGCGGTGAGAATGGCAGGATTGGTTAAATGCATAGGATGTCTTCAATAACCAGTGGTAAAGTGGCACAGGGTACCCAAACTTCGATGTGCTATTTCTATATATTACTTGACTTGCGTTATTTTTAGAGTGTGCCTTGCTGAGGCTTGGGTGGTTAGTTTCCCTTTTTAGGTGCTTTGGTTATTTCTTTTCTCATAGGTAATTAGAATGCCTCTCCACTTGTGCACGAGAGTCTTTGGTTTTCCCTACTGAGTATACTTGTATGCTCACCCTACGTATATAAAACTAATTTCAGGTTTCCAGAATGACATCAGGGTTCGTGCGAGGCTGTACTAGTTCAGACTTTGGGACAGTTTCTGTTGCTGTTTTTATTTCTTTTGGTACTTCCTTTTTGGGGTTTTCTTTAATTTTGTATCATTAACTTTTGGAACATGCATATGTTTTGGGCTTTACATGTACTTCCAGATTTTTTATTGTGGGATTTGCTATCTTATCTCCTGATCCTAATAAAGAAAAAGGGTAATTCCTTCCATCTTGTGTGTGATTCCATACCCTTGGTTCTAGTCGCCACTCCGAGGCCTATTGAAGGCGGGTCTCAGGGGTCATTATCTCTCCTTCAACATGAAGAAGGAAGGGTCTGGAAATCTAATGTCCCTTACCACATCTTGGTGAAGGCGGGTCGTGACAGAATGGTATCAGAGGTGAGGTTGATAGATATGATGGAGTCTGTGGTTTGGAATAGTGAGTATTTCATGGGATGGTAGGGAAACAGTGTTGGGTGATCTTGGTGCGTGGAATAGGCTAGGGAAGACCGGCTAGGACATGAGATTTTTGTGCCCCCCATGATCCGATTCAAGGACTCTGGGCCTACCAAACGACCAAGTAAGGCTACACTGATTGCAGGGTAGAGGCCCTAGGAAATGTACATGCATCATAATGACTTGAGTTCTCATGTTTTATGTGTATTTTTAGTATTTAGAATAAATAAGATGTCTAAGAAAATTTAAGAACAATATTCTACACTACTCGGGCTTAGGCATTCCTTGTTTACCGTGCAGCCATGGCACCTAGGAGAAAAACACGAGTAGTGTGGGAAATCAAGGCCCAGGAGGTTGACTTGGCTGATTGGCAGAGGGATAACCGAGAGGAGGAAGACGATCAGTGGAAGAGGACGCTTCGTGCCTTTCAGCGGCAGACCCTCTGGAAGTATAAGGGTAGCATCTCAGACATGGAGACATCGAGCTGTCTAGAGGATCTGGTGATAGATTTCAACATGATCTGAGATCCGACAGAGTACTGGGTTCCTATGGATGTAAGCCAAATGTGTGGATCATCGCATCAGTGGTGGACGCTTTATCTTAGGGAGAAGAGGGAGGCTGAGGTTACGTGGGCTGACTTTGACAAGGAGTTCCGAGCGGAATTCCTCTCTTCCATGATGAAGGCTGCGAAGATGCAGGAACTGCTCTTCCTCCATCAGGGGAGTTTTTCAGTGAGAGAGTTGGGGATCAAGTTCAAGGATCTCCTTCGCTTTTCTCTCGACCTATTTCCGGATGAGGAGTCGCGTGCGAGTTGTTTGGAGGAGGCACTTCGACCTTCTCTCCAGTATGTTGTTACTCCCTTCACCCTACCAACGTACATGGAGGTCCAGAAGAAGGCTGAAGTGGTGGAAAGGATGCACAAAAAGGGAGGTGTATCGCAAGAGGGATTTTAGTTGAGCTCGTCAAAGGGGAAAGCCGTCAGTAGCAGGCCTCTAGCGTCAGGGCCCTCTACGTTTCGACCAGCAGGAAGCTGGCCTCATCAATTCCAGTTCCGATCTCCCGGCCCTCGCCCTTTCCTTTCAGGCCTAGGGCCGAGATTCTTCATCTGTGGAAGCCATGGGAACCTTCAGAATCAGTTCTCAGATTGAGTACAGTACAGAAAGGGTGGGCAGGTTTAGCATCCACCTCAGCAGTAGCAGTTTCCCGCTAGGCCCTTTCAACAGCAGTAGTAGGTGCAGCAAGCTACCGTTCCTCCGAGGGTAGGCATTTCAGGAGGATGACAACCTCCAGATGCTCCTAATGGACCTTGACCAGGGCATGGTCAGGGAGGTGGTCGACAACCGAGAGGCAGGGGAGCTGGGGGTGGACAGTTGCATGCTGCAGAGGCAATAGTTCCAGCTGGGCGTGAAGATGATGTGAAATCAAACGAGGAGTAGAGAACACACCAATGGACCTGTTAACAACCCTTAACAACCCTAAAAACAATTAAAAACCATAAACAACCATTAAACCCTAAAAAAGGAAAAAAAATAGATACATACACCCAAAAAATGTTAAATAAACCCTTCAAATGCAACATATACCCTAAAAACGCAATATAAACCCCAAAAACACAACAAAAACCCAAAAAACGCTACATAAACCCAAAAATCACTACATAAACCCTAGAACTATAACATAAACCCTAAACAAAGTAACATAAACATTAACAAATGCTACATAAAACCTAAAAACACAACATAAACCATAAAAACACTACATGAACCCTAAAAACATTACATAAACCTTAAAAAATGCAACATAAACGCTACATCACCCCTAAAAACGTTACATGAACTCAGAAAACACCACATAAACCCTAAAAAATGCTACATAAAATCTAAACCCTAAACATGCTCCATAAACCCTAAAAACGTTCCAAAAACCCTACAAATGATCCATAAAATCTAAAACTGCTAACAAAATCCTAAAAGCACAAAACGAACACTAAAAATGATACATAAACACAAACAATGCTATAAAAACAATAGAAAATGCTACAAAAACCCTAAAGATGCTTCAAAACCCTCAAAAATATTAAACCCAAATATACCATAATTTAAAAAATTAAACCCTAATAAACCCCAAACAAACTCTAATAAACCCTAAAAACGCCTTATAATCCCTAAAAACCCTAAGAGTCCACTATTGGAAATATGACTTTTACCAACGGTTTTGGCCAAACCGTTGGTATAGTTCATTAATTTGGACCTATACCAACGGTTTTGGACAAACCGTTGGTATAGGGGGGGACCTATAGGACCTATACCAACGGTTTTGGCCAAACCGTTGGTATAGGTCCCCCCTATACCAACGGTTTGTCCAAAACCATTGGTATAGGTCCTAAAATCCAAGGACCTATACTAATGGTTCTCAAAACCGTTGGTATAGGTCCTTCGATTTTTAATCGAATCTTCTTACCGAGAACATTATATAAATCAAAATTTAAAATTATTAAAACAATACATATATATATTTATGAAATTATGATCACAAAAGTCATGTTAGGTTAGTGGTTAAGTCATTCAATTATAAACTAGAGGTCCTGGGATCAAATCCCACCGAATGTTTTTTTTGAAATACATATACCAACGGTTTTGAGAACCGTTGGTATAGGTTTTCATATTACTTATACCAACGGTTTTCAAAACCGTTGGTATGGGTCTAAAACAACGGTTTTCCCAAAACCGTTGGTATAGACCTATTGTCACGGCTTACTTGCCAACGTTCCTCCAAACCGTTGGTATAGCCTATACCAATGGTTTGAGGGCCTATACCAACGGTTCCAAACCGTTGGTATAGGGTATTTTTCCAGTAGTGGACTCTACTCAAAACTAATAAAATCTGAACAATTCCTAATAAACCCTAATAAATGATAATTAAACCTAATAAACCCTAAAAACAATTTAAGGAAACCTAAACAACCGTAACCAACACGAACAGACAATAATAAGCACTAATAAACCGTAATAAACCCCATAAAACACTAAAAATCCCTAATGAACCATAAATAAACCCAAATAAACCCTACTCAACCCTAAAAAACCTTAACACACCATAATGACCCCTAATAAAGCCCTAAAAAATCCTAATAATGAAAACAAAGGCTGGTATACCTTAAAAAAACCCTAGACACCCTAATAAACTCTAATATAACCTAATAAACTCTAAAAATGCTCAAAAACAATAAAAAAAAGATCACAAACAATAAAAACATGCTATATTACCTAAAAATACCTAGAAACACTAATATAACCTAATAAAGACAAAAATGCTAATATACCTTAAAAATCCCTAGAAATCATAACAAACTATAATAAAATCTAATATAACCTAAGAAACCATAAAAACACTCACAAACAAAAACAAAATGCTCAAAAAAAATAAAAAATTCTATATTATCTAAAAAGACTTAACAAACACTAATATAACCTAATAAAACAAAAAAACTAATAAACCCCTAACAAACCCTAATAATCCCTAAAAATCCCTAATAAGCCCTAATAAAAACTAATAAACTCTAATAAAACCAAAATAAAACCCTAAAAATACTTTATCACCCCTAATAAACCTTGGCACACCATAATAAAACCTAATAAAACCCAACTAAACCCCAATAAACATAAAAACACAAACAAACCATTTAATATCCCTAGAAACCCTAATGAACCATAATAAATTCTAATAAAACCTAATAAACCATAAAAAAATGCTCACAAACGCTAAAAACATGCTAATAAAACCTAAAAAGTCCTAACAGCCCCTCATATATATTAACAAAAACTATAAAACACTCATATACCCTAATAAAAACACTCATATACCCTAATAAAAACACTAACAAACCCTAGTAAACCATAAAAATCCCTAACAAACCCTAATAAACACTACTCAACCCTAATAAACCCTAATAAAACCCAAAATATACCTACTCAACCCTAATAAAACACTAAAAATACCTACTCGGTCCTAATAAATCTTAACACACTATAATAAACCACAATAAACCCCACTAAACCCTAAAAAATGAAAATATACCCTTAAAATGCTCTAAAACCCCTAATAAATTCTAATAAAACCTAACAAAGCTTAAAAGCACTAATAATCCCTAATAAACACTACTAAACCCTAAAAACCCCTAATATACCCTCTTAAAAATTAATAGACCATAATGAATGATAATAAACCCTAATAAATCCTAAACATACCCAAATATACCATAATATACCCAACAAAACCCAACACTATCCTAATAAAACAATATAAATACCTATATAACCCTAATAAACCTTAAATCACCATAATAAACCCTAATAAAATCCTAATAACCCCAAACAAACCCTAAAAAATCTAATATACCATTAAAAACCCCTAAAAACCTAACCGACCATAATAAATGTTAATAACACCTAAAAATTCTAAAAACTGCTAGTAAACCCTAAAAGTACTTCTAATAATAATAATAGTAATAACGCACGTGCATGTGCATATGCATGTGCATCATTTAAATAATAAATCATAATGCACGTGCATGTGCATATGCCTTCACATTTGCATGGGAATGATGATAAATAATAAATAATAAATAATAATGCATGTGAATTACATGTGTATGTGCCTGTGCATGTGAATGATAATAAATAATAAATAATAACACACATCCAAGTGCATGTGCATGTGAATGTGCATGTGCATGGTAATAAACAATAAATAATATCCAAGTCCACATGAATGATCATTTTCATGTTAACGATAATAAATAATAAATAATAACCCATCTGATAATAGAATAATGCTCGTGCATTTCGTATGCACGTGTATGAGAAAAAATAATAATAACACTTGTGATAATAGAATAACGCAAGTGAATTTCATTTGCATGTGCATGATAATAAATAATATATAATTATGCAAATGTATGTTCATTTACGTGTAATGATAATGATAATGAAGAATGAACATGCATGGTAATAAAAAATAAATAACAATGGACATGCACGTGAATTTGTATTTGATGATACAACCAATAATAATAATAATAATAATAATAATAAGAATAATAATAATAATAGAATAACTCAAGTGCATTTCATGTGCATGTGCATAGTAGTAAATAATAAATAAATAATATTAAATAAGAACGCACATGCATGTGCATGTGCCTTTACATTTGATGATAATATTAATAAAACTAATTGTAATAATAATATTAATAATGCATGCATGTGTATGGTAATAAATAATAAATAACAACGCACATGCATGTGCATTTTCATGGGATGATGATAACAATAATGATAATGATAATGATAATGATAATAATAATAATAATAATAATAATAATAATTGTGATGATAATAATAATAATAAAATAATGATACAAGTGCATTGCATATGAACGTGCATGGTAGTAAATAATAAATAATAACGCACGTGCATCTATATTTTCATGTGATGATAGTAATAATAACAGCAGTAGTAATAATAGTAGTAGTAGTGGTGATAATAGTAGTAGTACCAATGCATGTGATAATAGAATATTGCATATGCATTATGTGTGCACATGCATTGTAATAAATAATAGAGCCCCTGCATTGCATTTTCATGTGATGACGATGTTAATAATAATAATAATATTAATATTAATAATAACAATGCGTGTGATAAAAGAATAACACACGTTCATTGAATATGCGTGTAAGTTTATTTTCATGTGCATTTTCATGTGATGATAATAACAATAACAACAACAACAACATCCACAATAATAATAATAACAATAATAATAACAACACATGCGATAATAAAATAACATGTGTGCATTGCATGTGCACGTGAATGGTGATAAAAATATAATAATAATGAAGGTGAATGTGCATGATAATGTGGATGATATGATGATAATAATAATAATAATAGTAACAATAAGTTATAGTTGATTGATAAAATAGCAGACAAGACAAAAATGCTAGAAATGGGGTCTCGAAAAACCTAACAAATCACAGAGTCATTAAAAAGGCATAACTTCTTCTCTGGGTATCCATTTACACTCTGTGAATTGTAAAACAGAATCTCATTGAACAAACTACAATAAAAATAGGTGCCTGAGGCCGAACAAACACACAGATCAGAAGTTATGACCATTTTAAGTAAAATTTGACTGGGATCCGTACACAGAAATGGACTTTTGGAGGCCTTCTAATGGGTTTATGGGATTTTAGGGTCTCAAACATTTCAAGTCATCCTTCTGTGTAGATCGCTTCTCTACATTCGATTTGATATGTGGTAGAGCTCAAACGGACAATAGGAGCGAAAGTTATGGTCGTTTGAAGTTGAACTTTTTTTGGAGTTCTATAACTAATATATCATATATTTCTTTGATCTTCTCACAGTTTCTACTAATCTTGGTCCCAATCATCTCATGAGCTTTGATTTTACTGGTCACAGTGCTCAAATAGACACCCTAAGGAGAAGTTATGTGTATTTTAGTGAGTTGTGGTTTTCATAGGTTTTTAGGCGCTAGGAGAGTTGCTCAATTTAAATTGACAATAACTTCTGCTACGTGTGTTCATTTTGGCTCTACCACATATCAAATCGAAGATTGTGAATAGTTACACACTCTGGTAACCACTGGAACCCTTTCTGACATTCTTCAACCCCCCAAAAGACCCAAAATCTCTTTGGATGGTCAAAAGATTGGCTTCTGGTGTCCATTTTTCAATAACATCTTCAATGTGTGTCTGTTTTGCCTCTACCACATATCAAATCGAAGGTTGAGACTAGAAATACACTCCTTTAACCACTGAATCACCTTCTCACATCCTTGATGGCCCAAAAAGGTACTTAAACCCTCTAAAAGATCATAACTTCTACTCCGTTAGTCTATTTTGCCTCTACCATATATGAAATCGAAGCTTTTGACTAGATATACACTTCTGTGACCAATAGGAACACCTTATCACGTTCTTGAAGTCCCAAAAGATCTGTAAGTCGTCCAAATGACCATAATTCTGCTCTGGTTGTCCGTTTCACCTCTACCACATATCAAATTGAAGCTTGCGACTAGCTCTACACATCTGTGACAACCATGAACAAATAAATAACCCTAAGAATCCATAAATAACCCCATAAATACTAAAAACCATTAATAACCATGAAAAAACCTAATAAACCCTAACAAACCCTAACAAACACTAATAAACTCTAACAAAACCTAACAAACCCTAACAAACGCCAAAAAACCCTAAAAGATATAACAAAACCTATCAAACCCTCACAAACCCTAACAATATATAACAAAACCTATCAAACCCTCACAAACCCTCACAAACCCTAACAAGCCCTAAAAACACCAAAAGCACTACAAAACCCCAATAAACACAAAAAACCAGAAGAAACCATAAAAACACCTAATAAACCATAATAAACCGTAACAAAACCCTAAAAACACTAAAAAAATCCAAAGCAAACCTAAGAAACACTAACACAGACTTAGAAACCCTAACACACCCTTAGAAACCCTAACACACCCTTAGAAACCCTAGCACACCATTATAAACCCCAACACACCCATAGAAATCCTAACACAACCTTAGACACCCTTATAAACCATAGCACACCCTTAGAAACCCAAACCCGCCCAAAAAAACCCTAACCCACCCTTAGAAAACCTAACACAGCCTTAGAAACCCTAACAAACCCTTAGACCCCATAAATCACTCTAATAAGCACTAATAAATCCTAACAAACCCTACCGACCAATAATAAACCATAATAAACCCAAATAAACCCTAAATCCCACTACTAAACCCAAATAAACACTAATAAATCGTAATAAACCCTAAAAACACTATTAGAACCCAATAACATTTACAAAATACCTAAAAACTCAAAAATAGAACAAAAATGCTATTAAACCATTCAAAATGCAAATATTCACAAAAAAACCCTAACAAACCTTGCAAAACCTTACAAAACCCTAAAAAAACCCTAAAAACCCTAAAAACCCAAAAAACCCTATAAAACCCTAAAAACCCTAAAAACCCTAAAAAAATCCTAATAACCCTAAAAACCCCTAAAACCCCTAAAACCACACAAAAAAACTGAAAAAACTAGAAAACAAACCTAAAAACCCTAAAAAACCTCAAAAAACGCTAAAAAACCAAAAAAACCCCTAAAAACGCTAAAAACCCCTAAAAAATCGTAAAAATGAATAAAAAAACCCTAAACAGCCCTATGAAACCCTTAAAAACCCTAAAACACCTAGAAAACCGTAAAATCCTCAAAAGAAAACCTAATACCCCATAAAAAACCCTAAAGAACCCTAAAAAACCCTAATGAACCACTAAAGACACTAACAACGCTACATAAACCCTAACAATTGCAACAAAAAAACCAAAAAAATGATTCAAAACCCACAAAATGTAAAAAAAAACCCCAAAATGCTAAAATAACCCTAACAAAGCATAAAAATCCAAACACACCCATAAAACCCAAAAAAACGCATAAAATCCAAACTACTCAAACAAACTGTAACAAACCCTAAAAACCCTAACAAAACCTAACAAACCCTAACAACCACTAATAACCCATAAGAACCACTAATAAACCCTAATAACCCCTAAAATCCACTATTAAATCCTAAAACCCTAATAAACACAAATAAATCGTAACAGCCTATAATAAACCATAACAAACACTATTAGACCCCAATAAATGCTATAAAAGCCCTAAAACACATAATATACAATAAAAATAGAATTAAACTATAATAAACCCTAATAATCACTAAAAACTTTAACAAACCCGACAAAACGCAACAAAAACCTTCAAATGATAGACTACAAAAACCAACAACACACTAATTCACCCTAACAAACCCTAACCCAAAATAAATCATAAAAACCCCCAAAAAACCCAAATAATTCGTAACAAATCCTAACAATTCCAAATAAATCGTAACAAACAGAAACAACCATAACAAACCCCTAATAAACCGTAATAAACCATAACAAATCATAATAAACACTAATAGATGGTAATAAATCCAAATACACATTACTAAACCCTAATAAATAAAATAAACCCTAATAACCCCTAATAAATCCTAAATAACCCTAAAAAAGTTTGATAGACCCTATAAAAACCTATTAATACCTACAAAAGTGCAATAAAACCCTAATATACAATAAAAAATGCTAATAAACTGTAACAAATCTTAAAGAACACTAATAAACCCTAAAGAACCCTAATAAACGCTAAAGAACCTTTTCAAACTCTAAATAACACTAAATAATCATAAAGAACCCAAAAAACGCTAAAACACATTTTATAAACCCTAAAAACTGTTATAATTACCAAAGAAAACCTAAAACACACTAAAAACCCTAATAACCCCTATCAATCCCAAAAAAAACAAATAAACCCATAACACCCCCTAAAAAATCAATAAAATGCCATTAGATACCATAAAAAACTATAAACACCCATTAATAACCCTTAAAACCCAAAAGAAAACTAAAAACCATAAACTATTAAAACCATAAAAAGGCTTCAAATAGATACATAAACCCTAAAAACATTACATAAACCCTTAAAAATGTAACAAAAACCCTAAAAACTCATCATAAACTAAAAAACGCAACATAAACCCAAAAACACTTCATAAACCTTAAAATCACTACACAATCCCTAGAACTGTAACAAAAACCCTAAAAACATAATATAAACCCTAAAAAATGCATCATAAATGCTAAATAACGCTACATAAAATCTAAAAACACAATATAAACTATAAAAACACTACATGAAACCTAAAAAGGTTACATAAACCCTAAAGAATGCAACATAAACGCTACATCACCCCTAAAAACATGACATAAACCCTGAAAATGGAACAGAAACCCTAAAAAATGTTACATAAAATATAATCCCTAAACACACTACATAAACCCTAAAAACGTTACATAAACACTAAAAATGATACATAAAATATAAAACTGTTAACTAACCCCTAAATACGCTACATAAATACTATAATGCTATATAAACTCTAACAGCGCTACACAAACCCTAAAAAATGCTACAAAAACCCAAAAGACGCTTTAAACCCCTCAATAATATTAAACCCTAATATAACATAATATAAAAAATTAAACCCTAATAAACCCCTAATAAACTCTAATCATCCCTAAAAACACCTTATAATCCCTAAAAACCCTATGAAACTCTACTCAAGCCTAATAAAACCCATAAAATACCTAATAAACCCTCATAAATGATAATAAAACCTAATAAACACTAAAACACATTAATAGAACCTAAACAACCCTAACCAACCCTAATAGACACTAATAAAGCCTAATAAACCCCAAATAAACCCTAAAATTCCCTAATAAACCATAAACAAAGCCAAATAAACCCTATTCAACCCTAAAAAACCTTAACACACCATAATAACCCCTAATAAAACCCTACCAAACCCTAATAATGAAAAAAATGCAAGTGTACCTTAAAAAATCCCTAGAAACCCTGATAAACTCAAATATAAACTAATAAACCCTAAAAACGCTCACAAACAATAAAAAAACGACCAGAAACAATAAAAACACGCTATACTACTTAAAAAGTCCTAAAAACACTAATATAACCAAATAAAGACAAAAATGCTAATATACCTTAAAAATCACAAGAAACCCTAATAAACAATAATAAACTCTATTATAACATAAGAAACACAAAAAACGCTCATAAAGAAAAACAAAATGCTCACAAAAAATAAAAACACGCTATATTATCAAAAAAGACCTAACAAACACTAATATAAACTAATAAAACAAAAAAAACTAATAAACGACTAACAAACCCAAATAAACCCTAAAAATCCCAAATAAACCCTAATAAAAACTAATAAACCCTAATAAAACCATAATAAAACCCTAAAAATACCTTCTCAACCGTAATAAACTTTGAAACACCATAACAAAACCTAATAAAACCCACCTAAACCCCAATAAACAAAAAAATGCAAACAAACCATTAGAAGGCCCTAGAAACTATAATAAACCATAATAAATTCTAATAAAACAAATAAAACATTAAAAATGCTCACAAACACAAAACAAACGCTAATAAAACCTAAAAAGTCATAACCACCCCTCATATATATTAACAAAAACTAAAAAATACTCATATACCCGAATAAAAACACTAACAAACCCTAGTAAATCCTAAAAATCCATAACAAACCCTAATAAACTGTACTCAACCCTAATAAACCATAATAAAACTTTAAAGATACCGACTCAAAGCTAATAAAACCCTAAAAATACCTACTCAACCCTAGTAAACCGTAACACACCATAATAAACCATAATAAACCCCACTAAACCCTAAAAAAGCACATATACCATTATAAATCCCTAAAACCCCTAATAAATGCTAATAAAACCTAATAATGCTTAAAACCACTAATAAACCCAAATAAACACTACTAAATACTAAAAAACCATAATATACACTCTTAAAAATTAATAAACCATAATAAACCATAATAAACCCTAATAAATCCTAAACATACCCAAATATACCATAATATACCATAATATACCATAATATGTCTTAATAAACCCAACTAAATCCTAATAAAACCCTACAAATACCTAATAAACCCTAATAAACCTTGACACACCATAATAAACCCTAATAAAATCCTAATAAGCCCCACCAAACCCTAAAAAATGCTAAAACACTATTAAAAACCCTAAAACCCTAACAAACAATAATAAATATTAATAACATCTAAAAAACCACAAAAATGATAGTAAACCCTAAAAATACCTCTAATAATAATAGTAGTAATAACGCACGTGCATGTGGATATGCATGTGCATGGTTTAAATAATAAATCATAACGCACGCACATGTGCATATGACTGCGCATTTTCACGTGAATGATAATAAATAATAACGCATGTGAATTGTATGTGTATGTGCATGTGAATGTGCATGTGAATGATAATAAATAATAAATAATTATTCACATACAACTGAATTTGCATGTGCATGTGCATGTGCATGTGCATGGTAATAAACAATAAATAATAACCAAGTCCACATGAATGTGCATTTTCATGTGAATGATAATGATTAATAAATAATAACACATGTGATAATAGAATAACGCACGTGCATTGGAATGAATAATAATAACACATGTGATAATGGAATAACACACGTGCATTACGTGTGCACGTGCATTAGAATAAATAATAATAACACATGTGATAATAGAATAACGCAAGTGCATTGCGTTTTCATGTGCATGACAATAAATAATATATAATAACACACGTTCATGTGAATTTACATGTAATGATAATGATAATGACGCATGCACGTGCATGGTAATAAATAATAAATAACAACGCACGTGCATGTGCATTTGTATTTGACGATACAAACAACAACAACAACAAGAATAATAATAATAATAATAATAATAATAACAATAATAATAGAATAATGCAAGTGCATTTCATGTGAACGTGCATAGTAGTAAATAATAAATAAAAAATAATAAATAAGAATGCTCATGCATGTGCATGTGCCTTTACATTTGATGATAATATTAATAATAATAATAATAATAATAATAATATTAATAATAACACATGCACGTGCATGGTAATAAATAATAAATAACAACGCACATGCTTGTGAATTTTCATGTGATATTGATACTAATAATGATAATGATAATAATAATAATAATAATAAATAAAGAATAATACAAGTGCAGTCCATATTCACGTACATGGTAATAAATAATAAATAATAACGCATGTGCATCTACGTTTGCATGTGATGATAGTAATAATAACATCAGTAGTAATAATAGTAGTAGTGGTGGTGATAATAGTAGTAGTACTAATGCATATGATAATAGAATATTAAAAGTTCATTACGTGCCCATGTGTATGGTAATAAATAATAACTCACGTGCATTGCATTTGCATGTGACGATGATGATGATAATAATAATATTATTAATAATAATATTAATAATAATAATGCATGTGATAATAGACTAACACATATTCATTGAATGTGCATCTATGTTCATTTGGATGTGCATTTTCATGTGATGATAATAAAAATAACAACAACAACAACAAAAAAAACCACCACCACCACAATAATAATAATAACAACAATTATAACAACGCATGGGATAATAAAATAATGTGTGTGCATTGCATGTACACGTGCATGGTAAAAAAAATATGATAACAAAGCACATGTATGTGAATGTGCATTTGCATAAGATGATGATGATAATAATAATAATAGTAATAATACGTTATAGTTGTTTGAAAAAATAGCAGACAAGACAAAAGTGCTAGAAATGGTGTCTCGAGAGACCTAAAAATCATAGAGTCATTAAAAAAGGAATAAATTCTTCTTCAGGTGTCCATTTCCACTCATTGAATAGTCAAACTAAATCTCATGGAATGAAATTCGATAAAAACAGGTGTTGGAGGCTGAACATACAAACAGATAAGATGTTATGGTCATTTTAAGAAAAGTTTGAGAGGGACCCGGACACGTAAATGGAGTTTTGGAGGCCTTCTGATGGGTTTTTGGGATTTTAGGATCCAAAACAAGACCTGAACTTTTTTCAAGTTAACCTTATGTGTAGATCTCTTTGCTTCCTTCGAATGGATATGTGGTAGAGCTCAAACGGACACCCGAAGTAGAAGTTATGCTTATTTTAGTGAGTTGCGAGTATCTTAGGTTTTTAGGTTCTAGGAGGGTGGATCAATTTAAAACGATAATAAATTCTACTACATGTGTTCATTTTGGCTCTACCACATATTAAATTGAATATTGTGAAAATATTCACACTCTGGAAACCACTGGAGCACTTTCTGACATTCTTCAACCCCCAAAAAGACCCAAAATCCCTTTGGATGGTCAAAAGATTTGCTTCTAGTGTCCGTTTTGCAATAACTTCTTCTATGGGTGTCCGTTCTGCCTCTACCACAAATCAATTCAAAGCATGAGACTATAACTACACTCTTATAACCACTGAAGCACCATATCACATCCTTGAAGGGTCAAAAAGGTACTTAAACCCTCCAAAAGACAATAACTTCTACTTCGGGAAGCCGTTTTGCCTCTACCATATATCAAATCGAAGATTTCGACTAGATCTACACATCTATGACCAATAGGAACACCTTATCATGTTCTTAAATACCTAGAAGGTCCTTAAGTCCTCTAAATGACCATAACTTCTTCTCTGGGTGTTTGTTTCACCTCTACCACATATCAAATTGAAGCTTGCGACTAGCTCTACATATCTGTGACAACCATGAACAACTAAATAACCGTAAAAAACCATGAATAACCCCATAACACTAAAAACCATTAAAAACCACACAAAACCCTAAAAAACCCTAACAAACACTAACAACCCCTATCAAACCCTAACAAAACCTAACAAACACCAATAAACCCTAAAAAACACAACACACCCTAAAAACCCTAACAAACCCTAACAAGCCCTAACAAACCCCAATAAGCACTAAGAAACCCCAATAAACACAAAAACCCCTATGAAACCCTAAAACCCCTGAAGAAACCATATAAAACCCTAACATAACCCTAAAAACCCTAACAAAACCCTAAGAAAACCTAAGAAACACTAACACAACCATAGAAACCCTAACACACCCTTAAAAACCCTTACACACCCTTACAAACCCTAGCACACCCTTAGAAACCCCAACACACCCATAGAAACCCTAACACAAACTTAGAAACTCTTAGAAACCATAGCACACCCTTAGAAACCATAACGCGCCCATAAAACCCTAACCCACCCTTAGAAACCCTAACACACCCTTAGAAACCCTAACAAACCCTTAGACACACTAAATCACTCTAATAATCACTAATAAGTCTTATTAAATCCAACCATTCAATAATAAACCATAATAAACTCTAATGCCCACTACTAAACCCTAATAAACACTAATAAATTGTAATAAACACTAAAACCCCTATTAAACCCCAATAAAAGCTACAAAATACCTAAAAACCCAAATATAAAACAAAACTGCTATTAAACCATTCAAAAATCAAATATTCAAAAAAAACCCTAACAAACCTGTCAAAACCTGACAAACCCTAAAAAACCCCAAAAAACCCAAAAACCCAAAAAACCCAAAAAACCCAAAAAACCCAAAAAAACCCCTAAAAACCCTAAAAATCCAAAAACCCTAAAAACCCCAAAAAACTCAAAAAAACCTAAAAACACGAAAAAATTGATATAACCCCAAAACAAACCTAAAAACCCTAAAAAACCTCAAAAAACATCAAAAAATGATAAAACCCTAAAAACCCCTAAAAATGATAAAACCCCCTAAAAATCCTAAAAATGCCTAACAAAACCCTAACCAACCCTATGAAACCCATAAAAACACAAAAAACCACCAGCAAACCCAAAAAACCTCCAGAGAAACCCTAATAAACCATAAAGAACCCTAAAAGCCCTAAAAACCCTAAAAATCCTAAAGAACCACTAAAGCCACTAACAATGCTACATAAACCCTAACAATTGCTACAAAAAACCGAAAAATGCTTCAAATCCCACAAAGCGTAACAAAACCCCAAAAAACGCTAAATTAACCATAACAAAGCATAAAAATTCAAACACAACCATAAAACCGAAAAAACCCGTAAAACCCCAAACAACTCAAACAAACCGTAACAAACCCTAAAAACCCTAACAAAACCTAACAAACCCTAATGACCACTAATAACCCCTAAGAACCACTAATAAACCCCAATAACCCCTAAAACCCACTATTAAACCCTAACAACCCTAACAAACACTAATAAATCGTAATAACCTACAAAAAACCCTATAAAACTCTATTAGACCCTAATAAATGCTAAAAAATCCCTAAAACCCCAAATATACAATAAAAACTATTAAACCAAAATTAACCCTAATAATCACTAAAAACCCTAACAAACCACAAAAAACGCTACAAAAACCTCCAAATAATATCCTACAAAACCCTACATCCCATTAATAAACCCTAACAAACCCTAATAACCTCTAACAACCCCAAATAAATCGTAACAAATCCTAACAATGCCAAATAAATTGTAACAAACTAAAACTAACTATAAAAAACCGCTAATAAACCGCAATATACCCTAACAAAGCTTAATAAACACTAATAAATTGTAATAAACATGAATCCACGTTACTAAACACTAATAAATAAAATAAACCCTAATAAATCCTAAATAACCCTAAAAAGGGTTGATAAACCATATAAAAAGCTATTAAAACCTACAAAATCCCAATAAAACCCTAATATACAATAAAAAATCTAATAAACTATAACAAATCCTAAAGAACACTAATAAACCCTAAATAAACCTAATAAACCCTAAAGAACCATATTAAATTTTAAAGAACACTAAAAACCCTAAAGAACCCAAAAAAGGTTAAAACACATTATATAAATCCTAAAAACCGCTACAATACCCAAACAAACCCTAAAACACACTAAAAAACCCTAACAACCCCTATCAATCACAAAAAAACAAATAAGCCCATTAAACCCCCAAGAAGCAATAAAAAACCCATCAGATACCATAAAAAACCAGAAACACCCATTAACAACCCTTAGAAACCCTTAAAAAATTACAAACCATAAACAACCATTAAAATCCTAAAATGGTTTCAAATAGATACATAAACCCTAAAAACGTTACATAAACCCTAAAAATGCATCAAAAACCCTAGAAACGCAACATAAACCAAAAAACGCAACAGAAACCCAAAAAATGCTACATAAACCCTAATAGCACTACATAAACCCTAGAACTGTAAAATAAACCCTAAAAACACAACATAAAACCTAAAAAACACAACATAAACATGAAAAAATGCTGCATAAAACCTAAAAACACAATATAAACCCTAAAACACTACATGAAACCTAAGAACATTACATAAACCCTAAAAAATGGAACATAAAGGCTACATCACCCCTAAAAACACTACATAAACCCAGAAAACGCAACATAAACCCTAAACAATGCTACATAAAACCTAAACCCAAAACATGCTATAAAGACCCTAAAACATTACATAAACCCTGAAAATGATACATAAAACCTAAAACCGCTAACTAAACCCTAAAAATGCTATATAAACACTAAAAATGCTAAAAAGACTCTAAAAACGCTACACAAACACTAAAAAATGCCACAAAAACCATAAAGACGCTTTAAAGCCGTAAAAATTATTAAACCCTAATATACCATAATATAAAACATTAAACCCTAATAAACCCCTATTAAACTCTATTAATCACTAAATACTCCTAATAATACTTAAAAACTCTAAGAAACTCAACTCAACCCTAATAAAACCCCAAAAATACTTAATAAACTCTAATAAATGATAATAAAACCTAATAAACCCTAAAAACAGGTTATGAAAACTTAAAAAACCCTAAATAACCCAAATAGACACTAATAAACACCAATAAACCCTAATAAACCCCAAAAAACCCTAAAAAGTCAGAATAAACCATAAATAAAGCCAAATAAACCCTACTCAGCCCTAAGAAACCTTAACTCACCATAATAACCCATAATAAAACCCTACAAAACAATAATAAGGGAAAAAATTCTAGTATACCTTAAAAATCCCTAGAAACCCTGATAAACTCTAATATAACCTAATAAACCCTAAAAATGCTCACAAATAATGAAAAAATGATCACAAACAATAAAAACGCGATTTATTACCTAAAAAGACCTAAAATCACAAATATAACCTAATAAAGACAAAAAACACTAAAATACATTTAAAGTCCCTATAAACCCTAATAAACCATAATAAACACTAATATAAACTACAAAACCCTAAAATCACTCACATACAAAAACAAAAGGCTCATAAACAATAAAAACACACTATATTATCTAAAAAGACCTAACATACACTAATATGACCTAATAAAACAAAAAAACTAATAAACCCCAAACAAACCCTAATAAACCCTAAATATTTTTAACAACCCCTAATAAAAACTGATAAACACTAATAAAACCATAATAAAACACTAAAAATACCTTCTCAACCCTAATAAACCTTGTCACACCATAATAAAACCTAATAAAACCCAACTAAACCCCAATAAAAAATGCAAACATACCATTAAAAATCCCTTGAAAACCTAATAATCCATAATAAATTCTAATAAAACCTAATAAAACATAAAAAATGCTCACAGACACTAAAAACACACTAATAGAACATAAAAAGTCCTAACAACCGCTCATATATATTAATAAAAACTAAAAAACACTCATATACCCTAATAAAAAAAGTAAAAAACACTAGTAAACCCTAAAAATCCATAACAAGCCTTAATAAACCCAAATCAACCCTAATAAACCATAATAAAACCCTAAATATACCGAATAAACCCTAATAAAACCCTAAAAATTCCTAGTCACCCCTAATAAACCTTAACACACCATAACAAACCATAATAAACCCCACGAAACCCTAAAAAACACAAATATACCATTTAAAATCCCTAAAACACCTAATAAATGCTAATAAAACCTAACAAATCTTAAAAGCACTAATAAACCCTAATAAACACTACTAAACCCTAAAACCCCCTAATATACCCTATTAAAAATTAATAAACCGCAATGAACCATAATAAACCATAATAAATCCTAAACATACCCAAATATACCATAATATACCATAATAAACCCTAATAAACCCAACTAAATCGTAATAAAACCCTAAAAATATATAATAAACTTTGACACACGATAATAAACCCTAATAAAATCCCAATATCCCCCACTGAACCCTAAAAATTCAAATATACCATTAAATACCCTAAAACACTAACAAACCATAATAAATATTAATATCACCTAAAAATTCTAAAAAATGTTAGTAAACCCTAAAAATACCTCTAATAATAATAATAGTAATAACGTAAGTGAATGTGCATATGCATGTGTATGATTTAAATAATAAATAATAACACACGTGCATGTGCATATGCCTTCACATTTTCATGTGAATGATAATAAATAATAAATAATAAATAATAATGCATGTGAATTGCATGTGTATGTGCATGTGCATTTAAATAATAATAAATAATAAATAATAACACACATACAAGTGCATGTGCATGTGCATGGTAATAAATAATAAATAATAACCAATCCCAGATGAATGTGCATTTGAATGTGAATGATAATAAATAATAAATAATAACACATGTGATAATAGAATAATGCATGTGCATTGCGTGTGCACACTACTACAAAGACAACATTTATCAGCACTAGAAAAGTGCATTAACAGCACTAAAAAAGGCACTGTTAATCGAGGCAAGGATATTGGGGGGTCCTTTTTATCAGCGCTTAGAAAAGCGCTGATAAAGGCCCCTTTTATCAGTGCTAAAAAAGCGCTGATAAAAGATTCCTTTATCAGCTCTTTTGTTTAGCACTGATAAAAGGGGACTTTTATCATCACTTCTAAAAAGCGATGATAAAGGTAAAAAAATAAATAAATAAATAAAATAAAAAATATGTATATAATGCAGGGGGGGAGCTTTTAATAGCGCTTGACCCCCCCTTCAGCACTAGGCATACCCCCCTCAATCTCTCCCGTGCTACCCTTCCCGTGCATCCCCCACACACGTGAACCTCATTGTTTCCACCCGAACTCGAACCCGTGACCTCCCCCCTTGCGTGCCTTCACCTTTACCACTAAGCCATTTCATTTTTTTTCTCTATTTAATGATATATCTATTTATTTATATATATAGTTATATTTATTCATATATAAATATAGATTCGTATTAATATAAATATATTTAGTTATACTAAGACATATATTTTTATTCATATATTAGTATATATATATTCATTATTATATTAATATGTATTTATATTAATATGTTGTTTATCTGTATATTTATTTTTATATTAATATATATTTATAAGTTTAGATTTAAATACATTTATAAAATATTTATTTTATTTGTGTTAATAAATAAACAAATACATAAAAATATACAACACACACAGAGACACACACACACGCACACACACATATATATATTTATGAAAAAATACACATGTGTATTTGAAAATCCATAAAATGTTAAAACGACCACAACTTCTAATCTAAAAGCCCGTTTCAACTCCACAACCAGTCCAATCAAAGAAAATGAAACAATCTTCATTATGATATGTTGTACAGGTCTAACAGACATAGGGATCTGAAGTTATACTAGTTTGAATGTAAACAAATCGGGGTATCCTGACTAAAGAAACTAACAACGCTACATAAACCCTATCAATTTCTAGAAAAAACCAAAAAATGTTACAAAACCCACAAAACGTAGCAAAACCCCCAAAAATGCTAAAATAACCCTAACAAAGATTAAAAAATCCAAACGCACCCATAAAACCCAAAAAACATATAAAACCCCAAACAACTCAAACAAACTGTAACAAACCCTAAAAACCCTAACAAACCCTAACAACCACTAATTACCCCTAAGAACCACTAATAAACCCTAATAACCCCTAACACCCACTATTAATCCCTAAAAACCCTATTAAACACTAATTAATCATAATAACCTGTAATAAACCCTAACGAACTCTATTAGATAATAATAAATGCTACAAAATCCCTAAAACCCCAAATACACAGTAAAAACACTATTAAACCACAATAAACCCTAATAATCACTAAAATCCCTAAAAACCCAAAAAATGCTAAAAAACCTCCAAATAATAGCCTAAAAACCCTACAACCCACTAATAAACCCTAAAAAACCCTAATAACCACAAACAACCCCAAATAAATCGTAACAAATCCTAACAATGCCAAATAAATCATAACAAACTAAAAAAACCAAAACAAACCCCTAATAAACCGCAATAAACCCTGACAAAGCATAATAAACCCTAATAAATCGTAATAAACCCAAATACACATTACTAAACCCTAAAGAATAAAATAAACCCTAAAAAACTCTAAATAACCCTACAAAAGATTGATAAACTCTAGAAAAAGCTATTAATGCCTATAAAAGCCCAATAAAAACATATTATACAATAAAAACGCTAATAAACTATAACAAATCCTAAAGAATACTTATAAACCCTAAAAAATCATATTATACTCTGAAGAACACTAAAAACCCTAAAGATCCCAAAAAACACTAAAACACATTATATAAAACCAAAAAACTGCTAAAATACCCAAACAAACCCTAAAACACACTAAAAACCCTAACAACCCCTATCAATCCCAAAAAAATAAACCTATAACCCCCTCCCAAAAAAAAACCATTAAAAAGATATCAGAAACCATAAAAAACCACAAACACCTGTTAACAACCCTTAAAACCCCTAAAAACACTACAAACCATAAACAATCATTAAAACCCTAAAAAGGTTTCAAATAGATACATAAACTATAAAACTTTACATAAACTCTAAAAATGCATCAAAAACCCTAAAAACTCAAGATAAACTGAAAATGCAACATTAACCCAAAAAACGCTACATAAACCCTAAAAGCGCTACATAAACCCTAGAACTGTAACATAAACCCTAAAAACACAACATAAACCCAAAAAAACGCAACATAAACATTATAAAATGCTACATAAAACCTAAAAACACAATATAAACCCTAAAAACACTCCATGACACCAAAAAACGTTACATAAACCCTACAAAATGCAACATAAACCCTACATCACCACTAAAAATTCTAACTAAACCCAGAAAATGCAACATAGACCCTAAAAATGCTACATAAATCGTAAACCCTAAACACACTACATAAACTCTAAGAACGTTACCTAAACACGTAAAATGATACATAAAATCTAAAACTACTAACTAAACCCTAAAAATGCTACATAAACACTAAAAATGCTACATAAACCCTAACAACACTACAAAACCATAAAAATGCTACAAAAACCCTAAAGACACTTTAAAACCCTAAAAAATATTAAACCCTAATATACCATAATATAAAAAATTAAACCCTAATAAACCCCTAATAAACTCTAATAATCCCACAAAATAGCTTATAATCCCAAAAACCATAAGAAACCATACTCAACCCTAATAAAACCCCCAAAAATACCTAATAAACCCTAATAAATGATAATAAAACATATTGAACCCTAAAAACACGTTAAGAAAACCTAAAAAAACCTAACCAACCCTAATAGACACTAATAAACTCTAATAAACCCCAAAAAAACCCCAAAAAAGCCCTAATAAACCATAAATAAAGATAGATAAACCCTACTCAACCCTAACAAACCTTAACACACCATAATACCCCTAGTAAAACCCTACAAAAACCTAATAAAGAAAAAAATCTCTAGTATACCTTAAAAAGTCCCTAGAAAACCTAATAAACTCTAATAAAACCTAATAAACCCTAAAAACACTCAAAAAACAATAAAACAAATTATTAAAAACAATAAAAAACATGTTATATTACCTAAAAAGACCAAAAAACACAAATATAACCTAATTAAGAAAAAACACTAATATACCTTAAAAATCCCCTGAAAACCTAATAAACCATAATAAACTCTATTATAACCAATGAAATCCTAAAACGATCACAAACAAAAACAAAATGCTCAAAAATAATAAAAACACACTATATAATCTAAATAGACCTAACAAACACTAATATAACCTAATAAAACAAAAAACTATTAAACCCCTAACATACCATAATAAACCCTAAAAATCCATAATAAACCCTAATAAAAACGAATAAACCCTAATAAAATCATAATAAAACCCTAAAAATACATTCTCAACCCTAATAAACCTTGACACACCATAACGAAACCTAACCAAACCCAACTAAACCCCAATAAACAAAAAAAACGTAAACAAACCCTTAAAATCCCTAGAAACCCTAATAAAACATAATAAATTCAAATAAAATCTAATAAACCATTAAAAATGCTCACAAACACTAAAAACATGCTAATAAAGCCTAAAAATTCATAACAACCCCTCATATATATTAACAAAAACATAAAAACACTTATATACACTAATAAATACACTAAAAAACCTAGTAAACCATAAAAATCCCTAACAAACCCTAATAAACCGTACTCAACACTAATAAACCCTAATAAAACCTTAACGATACAGACTCAACCCTAATAAAACCCCAAAAATACCTACTCGACACTAATAAACCTTAACACACCATAATAAACCATAATAAATCCCACTAAATCCTAAAACACGAAAATATACCATTAAAAAGCCCTAAAACCTATAATAAATTCTAATAAAACCTAACAAAGCATAAAAGTGCTAACAAACCCTAATAAACACTACTAAACACAAAATAATCCCTTATATACCCTCTTATAAATTAATAAATCATAATGAACCATAATAAACTCTAATAAATCCTAAACATACCCAAATATACCATAATATACCCTAATAAACCCAACTCAATCCTAATAAAACCCTAAAAATACCAAATACACACAAATAAACATTGACACACCATAACAAACCCTAATAAAATCCTAATAACCCCACCAAACCCTAAAAAACGCTAATATACCATTAAAAACCCTAAAACCATAAAAAACCATAATAAATGTTAATAAAACCTAAAAAACCTAAAAAATGATAGTAAACCATAAAATTACCTTTAATAATAATAGTAGTTATAACGGACGTGCATGTGCATATGCATGCGCATAGTTTAAATAATAAATCATAACGCACGTGCATGCGCATATGCATGCGCATTTGCATGGGAATGATAATAAATAATAAATTATAAATAATAACACATGTGAATTGCATGTTTATGTGCATGTTCATGTGAATGATAATTAATAATAAATAATAACGCACATCCAAGTGCTTGTGCATGTGCATGTGCATGTGTATGGTAATAAACAATAAATAATAACAAAGTCCTCATGAATGTGCATTTGCATGTGAATGATAATATATAATAAATAATAACACATGTGATAATAGAATAATGCAAGTGCATTGCGTGTGCACATGCATGAGAATAAATAATAATAACACATGTGATAATAGAATAACACAAGTGCATTGCATTTTCATGTGTATTGAAAAAAATAATATATAACAACGCACATGTATGTGCATTTACATTTAATGATAATGATAATGACACATGCACGTGCATGGTAATAAATAATAAATAACAACGCACATGAATGTGCATTTGGATATGATGATACAAACAACAACAACATCATCATCATCATCATCAACGACAACAACAACAATAATAATATCATAACGCAAGTGCATTGCATGTGCACGTGCATAGTAGTAAATAATAAATAAATAATAGTAAATAAGAACACACATGCATGTGCATGTGCATTTTCATTTGTTCATAATATAAATAATACTAATTGTAATAATAATAATAATAATAAATATAATAATAATGCATGCACGTGCATGGTAATAAATAATAAATAACAACGCACAAGTGTGTCGATTTGCATGTAATAATGATAATAATAATGATAATGATAATAATAATAATAATAACTATGATAATAATAATAATAATAATAATAAAAGAATAATACAAGTTCATTGCATATGCACGTGCATGGTAATAAATAATAAATAATAATGCACATGCATCTACATTTGCATGTGATTATAATAATAAGAACTGTATTAATAGTAGTAGTGATAACAGTAGTAGTTCCAATGAATGTGATAATAGAATATTGTATGTGCATTACGTGTGCACATGCATGGTAATCAATAATTACGCATGTGCATTTCATTTGCATGTGATGGTGATGACGATGCTAATAATAATAATAATATTATTAATAATAATAACAACAATGCATGTGATAATAGAATAACGTACGTGCATTGATTGTGCATGTTTATGTATTTTCATGTGCATTTGAATGTGATGACAATAATGATAACAACAACAACAACCACAATAATAATAATAACAATAAGAATAACAATGTATGTGATAATAAAATAACGTATGTGCATTGCATGTGCATGTGCATGGTAATATAAAATAAATAATAATGCATGTGCATGTGCATGTGCATGTGCATGTGCATGAGATGATGATGATGATGATAATAATAATAGTAATAACAACAAAAACAACAACAACAACGCATGTGATAAAATAATAACGCACGTGAATTGCATGTACAGTGCATGATAATAAATAATAACTCATAGCGCACGTGATGATAATAATAAAAATAATAGTAATATTAATAATAATAGCGCCTGTGATAATAGAATAACACACATGTATTGAATGCGCGCATGTATGGTAATAAATAATAATGCATGTACATTTTCATTTTCATTTGATGATAATAATAATAATAACAATAATAGTAATAATAACAATAACAAGAAAAATTCACGTGATAATGGAATAATGTAGGTGCATTGCGTGTGCGCATGCATAGTAATAAATAAAAACATACGTGCATGTGAATTTTCATGTGATGATAATAATAATAATAATGATACTAATAATAACAACAACAAGAACAACACATGCACATGCATGGAAATAAATAATAAATAATAAATAATAACGCATGTGCATCTGCATTTGCATGCGACGATAACAATAACAATAATAATAATAATAATAGTAATAACAATAATGAAAATTTTAATAATGATAATGATAATAATGATAATAACAAAGTGTGGGATAATAGAATAACACACATCCTAACAAACCCTAACAAAACCTAACAAACCCTAACAACCACTAATAACCCCTAACAACAACTAATAAACCCATATAGCACCTGAAACCCACTATTAAACCCTAAAACCATAATAAATACTAATAAATCATAATAACCTATAATAAACCCTAAAAACCTATATTAGACTCCAATAAAAGGTACAAAATCCCTAAAACCCCTAATATACTATAAAAACACTACTGAACAATAATAAATCCTAATAATCACTAAAAACCCTATCAAACCCAACAAAACACTACCAAACCCACCAAATAATACCCTACAAAATCCTAAAACCCTCTAATAAACCATAACAACACCTAATAACCCATAATAAATCATAACAAACCCTAACAACCACAAATAAATCGTAACAAATCCTAACAATGCTAAATAAATCGTAAAAAACTGAAACAAACCATAACAAATCCCTAATAAACCACAATATACCCTAACAAATCGTAATAAACCCTAATAAATCATAATAAACCCTAATAAAGCTATAATAAAACTCTAAAAATACCTTCTCAACCCTAATAGACCTTAACACAACATAAAAAACCTATTAAAACCCAACTAAACCCTAATAAACAAAAAAATGCAGAAAACCCATTAAAAAGCCCTAGAAACCCTAGTAAACCATAATAAATTTAAATAAAAGGTAATAAACCATTAATAATGCTCACAAACACTAAAAACATGATAATAATACCTATAAAGTCGCAACAACCCTTCATATATATTAAAAAAACTAAAAAACACTTATATGCCCTAATAAAAACACTAACAAACCCTAGTAAAAACTAAAAATCCCTAACAAACCCTAATAAACCATACTAAACCCTAATAAACTCTAATAAAACCGTAAATATACTGAATCAACCCTAGTAAAACCCTAAATATACCTAATCAACTCTAATAAACCTTAACACACCATAATAAACCATAATAAACCCGACTAAACCCTATAAAACACAAATATACCATTAAAAAGCCATAAAACCCTTAATAAATGCTAATAAAACATAACAAAGCATAAAAGTGCTAATAAACCCGAATAAACACTACTAAATGCTAAAAAACTTTAAATACCCTCTTAAAAATTAATAAACCATAATAAACCATAATAAAACCTTATAAATCCTAAACATACCCAAATATACTATAATATACCATAATATACCCTAATAAACCCAACTCAATCCTAATAAAACCCTAGAAATACCTAATAAACCCTAATAAACATTAAAACACCACAATAAATCCTAATAAAATCCTAATAACCCCCACCAAACCCTAAAAACGCTAATATACCATTAATAACCCTAACTAACCATAATAAATCTTAATGTCACCTAAAAATCCTAAAAAATCATAGTAAACCCTAAAAATACCTCTAATAATAATAGTAGTAATAACGCACGTGCATGTGCATATGAATGTGCATGGTTTAAATAATAAATCATAATGCCTGTGCAAGTGCATATGTCTGCGCATTTCCATGTGAATGATAATAAATAATAAATTATAAATAATAACTCTTGTGAATTGCATGTGTATGTGCCTGTGCATGTGAATGATAATAAATAATAAATAATTACGCACATCCAAGTGCATGTAAATGTACACATGCATGTGAAAGTGTATGTGCATGGTAATGTAAAATAAATAATAACCAAGTCCACAAGAATGCACATTTCCATGTTAATGATAATAAAAAATAAATAATAACACATGTGATAATAGAATAATATATGTTCATTGCATGGGAACGTTTATTAGAATAAATAATAATAACACATGTGATAATAGAATAATTCAAGTGCATTGCATTTTCTTGTGCATGATAAAAAAATAATATATAATAACGCTTGTACATGTGAATTTACATGTAATGATAATGATAATAACGCATGAACGTGTCCGGTAATAAATAATAAATAACAACACATGTGCATGTGCATTTGTATTTGATGATACAAACAACAACAACAACAACAAGAATAATAATAATAATAATAATAATAATAATAGAATAACGGAAGTGCATTTCATTTGCACGCGCATAGTAGTAAATAATAAATAAATAATAACAAATAAGAACGCACATGAATGTGTATGTGCATTTACATATGATGATAATATTAATAATACTAATTCTAATAATAACAACAATAATAACGCATCCACATGCATGGTACTAAATAATAAATAACAACACACATGCATGTGAATTTGCATGTGATAATGATAATAATAATGATAATGATGATAATAATAATAATAATAATAACTGTGATAATAATAATAATAATAATAATAAAAGAATAATAAAAGTGCATTTCATATGCACGTCCGTGGTAATAAATAATAATGCATGTGCATCTACATTTGCATGTGATGGTATTAATAATAATAGCAGTGGTAGTGGTGGTGATAATAGTAGTAGTACTAATGCACATGATAATAGAATATTCTATGTGCATTACCTGTGCAAGTGTATGGTAATAAATAATAAATCTCGTGCATTTCATTGTCATGTGATGATGAATATGATAATAATATTAATAATAACAATGCATGTGATAATAACAAAACACACGTTCATTGAATGTGCATTTATGTGCATGTGGATGTTCATTTTCATGTGATGATAATAACAATAACAACAACAACAACAACCACAATAATAATAATGACAACAATAATAACAACGCATGTGATAATAAAATAACGTGTGTGCATTGCATGAGCACGCGCATGGTAATAAAAATATAATAATAATACACGTGCATATCCATGTGAATTTGCATGAGATGATAATAATAATAATAATAATAATAATAATAATAATAATAGTAATAATAAGTTATAGTTGTTTGAAAAAACAACAGATAGGACAAAAGTGCTAGAAATGGTGTATTAAAAAACCTAACAAATCACAAAGTCATTGATAAAGGCATAACTTCTTCTTTAGATGTCCATTTCCGCTCTGTGAATAGTCAAACTAAATCTCAGGGAGTGAACTATGATAAAAACTGGTGTTGGAGGCTGAAAAGACGCACATATCAGAAGTTATGACCATTTTATGAAAAAATTGATAGGGATCCTGATATAGAAAATGAGATTTGGAGGCCTTTTGATGGGTTTTTGTTATTTTAGTGTCACAAACCTGACTTTAACATTTTTCAAGTAAGCCTTCTGCGTAGATCTCTTCGCTGACTTCGATTTGATATGTGGTAGAGCTCAAACGGGCAACCGGAGTGAATGTTATGGTTGTTTGAAGTTGTACTTTTTTTTGGAGTGGTATAACTAATATATCCTCTGTTTCTTTGATCTTCTCAAATTTTCAGTTATTCTTGGTCCTCACTCATCTCACAATATTCGATTTTACTAGTCACAATGCTCAAACGGACACATGAAGGATAAGTTATGCCTATTTTAGTGAGTTGCGGGTTTATTAGGTTTTCAGGAACTAGGAGGGTCACTCAATTTAAAATGACAATAACTTCTTCTACATGTGTTCATTTTGGCTCTACCACATATCAAATCTATTATTGTGAAAAGATACACACTCTGGTAACCACTGAAACCCTTTCTGCCATTCTTCAACTCCAAAAGTCCCAAAATCCCTTTGGATGATCAAAAGATTGGCTTCTGGTGTCCGTTTTGCAATAACTTCTTCTATGGGTGTCCTTTTTGCCTCTACCACATATAAAATCGAAGCATCAGACTAGAACAACAATCCAATAACCACTGGAGCACATTCGCACATCCTTGAAGGCCCTAAAAAGAACTTAAACCCTCCAAAAGTCCATAACTTCGACTCCGGGAGTCCATTTTGCCTCTCCCATATATCAAATCAAAGCTTTTGACTAGATCTACACATCTGTGACCAATAGGAACACCTTATCACATTCATAAAGACCCAAAAGTCCTGAAGTCCTCCAAATGACCATAACTTCTACTCTGGGTGTCCGTTTCACCTCTACCACATAACAAATTGAAGCTTGCGACTAGCTAAACACATTTGTGACAACTATAAACAACTAATAACCCCAACAAACCTTGAATAACCCCATAAACACTAAAAACCATTAAAACCCACGAAAAACCCTTACAAAACTGGAAAAACCCCATAAACACTAAAAAACCCTAACAAACCCTAACAAATCCTAACAAACCAAAAAAACCCTAAAAAACATAAAAAACCCTAAAAACTCTAACAAAACCTAAAAATCCCTAATATACCCCAAGAAGCACTAAGAAACCCCATTAAACACACAAAACCCGATGAAAACCTAAAACCCCCCTAAGAAACCATAAGAAACACTAACATAACCCTAAAAACCCAAAAAATCCTAACAAAACTCTAAACAATCCTAAGAAACACTAATAAACCCTTAGAAACCCTAACACACCCTTATAAACCCCAACTCACCCATAGAAACCATATCACACCCTAATAAACCCCAACACACCCGTAGAAACCCTAACACAACCTTAGAAACCCATAGAAACCATATCACACCCTTAGAAACCCAAACCCGCCCATAAAATCCTAACCCTCCCTTAGAAACCCTACCACACCCTTAGAAACCCTAAAAAACCCTTAGATACCCTAAATCACTCTAATAAGAACTAATAAATCCTAACAAACCCTACCAACCAATAATAAACCATAATAAAGCCTAATAAAACCAAAAGTCTGCTACTAAACCCTAATAAACACTAATAAATCATAATAAACCCTAGATACCCTATTAGACCCCAATAAAAGCTAAAAAATATGTAAAACCCCAAATATAATACAAAAAATGCTATTAAACCATTAAAAATGATAATATTCACAAAAAACCCTAACAAACCCGGAAAAACCTGACAAAACCCTAAAAAACCATAAAACCCCAAAAAACCCTTAAAATCCTAAATCCCTAAAACCTCTACAAAATCGAAAAACTGAAAAAAAATATGA
The DNA here is from genome assembly GCA_963277665.1 of Viscum album. Lineage (NCBI taxonomy): Eukaryota > Viridiplantae > Streptophyta > Magnoliopsida > Santalales > Viscaceae > Viscum > Viscum album. The sequence goes on from OY728167.1 coordinate 931,449,649, forward strand.
AAACAAACCTAAAAACTCAAAAAACCCTAAAAAACCTCAAAAAACCCTAAAAAACCTAAAAACCACAAAAAATGCTAAAAACCATAAAATGCTTAAAAATGCCTTACAAAACCCCAACCAACCCTATGAAACCCTTAAAAACACTAAAAACCTCATAGAAAACCCAATAAACCTCAAAAGAAACCCTATTACACCCTAAAGAACCCTAAAAGCCCTAAAACCCTAAAGAAACCTAAAGAACCCTAAAGAACCACTAAAGCCACTAACAACGCTACATAAACCCAATCAATTGCTACAAAAACCCAAAAAATGCTTCAAAACCCAAAAAAAGAAACAAAACCCCAAAAAACACTAAAATAACCCTAACAAAGCATAAAAAATCCAAACACACCCATAAAACACTAAAAACATGCATAAAACCCCAAACAACTCAAACAAACCGTAACAAACCGTAACAAAACCCAAAAAACCCTAACAACCACTAATAACCCCTGGGAACCACTAATAAACCCTAATAACCCATAAAACCCACTATTAAACCCTAAAAACCCTAATAAACACTAATAAATCGTAATAACCTGTAATAAACCCTAACAAACTCTATTAGACTCTAATAAATGCTACAAAATCCCTAAAACCGCTTATATACAATAAAAAAACTATTAACCCGTAATAAACCCTAATAATCACTAAAAACCCTAACAAACCCGATAAAAATGCTACAAAAATCTCCAAATAATAACCTACAAAACCCTAAAACCCACTAATAAACCCTGAAAAACTCTAATAACCTCAAAATAAATTGTAACAAACCCTAAGAACCACAAAAAAATCATAAAAAATCCTAACAACACCCAATAAATCGTAACAAACTGAAACAAACCTTACAAAACCCTAATAAAACCTAAAAAATCATAATAAACCATAATATATCCTAATAAAACAAATACACGTTACTAAACCCTAATAAATAAAATAAACCCTAATAAACCCTAATAAATCCTAAACAACCCTTAAAAAGGTTGATTAACCCTAGAAAAAGCTATTAATGCCTTCAAAATCCCAATAAAACCCTAATATACCATAAAACCTGCTAATAAACTATAACAACCCTAAATAACACTAATAAACCCTAAAGAACCGTACTAAACCCTAAAGAACCATATTAAACACTAAAGAGCACTAAAAAACACTAAAGAACCCCAAAAAATTCTAAAACACATTAGATAAACCCTAAAACCCGCTACAATAAACAAACAAACCCTAAAACAAACTAAAAAACCCTAACAACACTTATCAATCCCAAAAAAACAAATAAACCCCTAACCCCCCCCCCCCCCAAAAAAAACATTAAAAAGCCATCAAATACCCTAAAAAACCATAAACACCCGTTAACAACACTTAAAAACACTAAAAACACTAAAACCCATAAAGAGCCATTAAAACCCTAAAAAGGCTTCAAATAGATACATAAACCCTAAAACGTTACATAAATCCTAAAAAATGCAACAAAAACCCTAAAAACGCAACATAAACCAAAAAACGCAACATAAACCCAAAAAACACTACATAAATCATAAAAGCACTATATAAACCCTAGAACTATAACCTAAACCCTAAAAACATATTATAAACCCAAAAACACTACATGAACCCTAATAATGTTACATAAACCATAAAAAATGCAACAAAAATGCTACATCACCCCTAAAAGCGCTACATAAACTTAGAAAATGCACCATAAACCCTAAAAATTCTACATAAAACCTAAACCCTAAACACGCTACATAAACCCTAAAAAATATACATAAACCCTAAAAATGATATATAAAAACTAAAATCGCTAACTAAAGGCTAAAAATGCTACATAAACACTAAAAATTCTACATACACTCTAACAACACTACACAAACCCTAAAAAATGCTACAATAACCCAAAATATGCTTCAAAACCCTCAATAATATTAATCCATAATATACCATAATATAAAAAATTAAACCCTAATAAACCCCTAATGAACCACTAAATCCACTAACAACGCTACATGAACCCTAACAATTACTACAAAAAACCGAAAAATGTTTCAAAACCCACAAAATGCTACAAAACCCCAAAAATGCTAAATTAACCATAACAAATCATAAAAAAAAAATCCAAACACACCCATTAAACCCAAAAAACGTGTAAAACCTCAAACAACTCAAACAACCCGTAACAAACCCTAAAACCCCTAACAAAACCTAAAAAAACCTAAAAACCCTAAAAACCCTAAAAACCCTGGGGAGGCTGGTGTTTTTGGTGCTGGTGGTTTGTTGTTGTTTATTGTGAGTCTCTTTTGTGGGATGTTGTTCGGTGCTGGAAGGTGTATTGCTGGTCTCTGGTTACTGTTTTGTTGGGACGTAAGGAAGGGATGTGGCTCTATGACTCTACATGTTGGTTGCTAGTTGTTGTTTGGCTGGGAGGTGCTGGATGTTGGTTTTTTTGAGTTTGGATGCTGGTCATTGGTTAGCTGTGAGCTGCTGGATGCTGGTTGATGCTGGATGATGGTGGTGGCTACTTGGTTGTGTGTGTTTTTTTTTTCTTTTTTGGTTTTTCTTTTTTGATTTTTTTTGCGTGAGTTGTAAGGGGTTTTCGGGTGTGGGTCGTTTGACCCCTCCCCTCCCTTGTCTTTTGTGTCCCTTTTTCCTTGCAAATAAATTTGGGGGGGGGCTTGGAATAGCCCGACCCTCACATCTTCCTTGCCCTAATATATAATAACAAACACTATTAAACCATAATAAACCCTAATAATCACTAAAAACCCTAACAAACCCCAAAAAACGCTACCAAAATCTTCAAATAATAGATTACAAACCCCTACAACCCATAAATAAACCCTAAAAACCCCTAATAACCCCAAAAAAATCGTAAAAAACCCTAACAACCACAAATAAATCGTAATAAATCCTAAAAATGCCAAATAAATCGTAAAAAACTGAAACAAACAAAAAAAACCCCTAATAAATCCCAATAAATCCTATCAAATCATAATAAACCCTAATAAATCGTAATAATCCCAATTACACAATACAAAACCCTAATAAATAAAATAAACCCTAATAAACCCAAATAAATACTAGATAAACCTAAAAAGGTTGATAACCCCTAGAAAAAGCTATTAATGCCTACAAAATCCCAATAAAACCCTAATATACAATAAAAATGCTAATAAACTGTAACAAATCCTAAAGAACACTAATAAACCCTTAAAGAACCCAAATAAACACTAAAGAAACATATTAAACTGTAAAGAACACTAAAAAACCATAAAGAACCCAAAAAAATGATAAAACACATTATATAAACCATAAAAATGCTACATAAAACTTAAAATCACTACATAAACAATAGAACTGAAACATAAACCCTAAAAACGCAACATAAACCCTAAAAAATGAAACATAAAAATTAAAATCGCTACATAAACCCTAAAAACACAATATAAACCCAAAAAACATTTCATGAACAACAAAAACGTTACATAAACCATAAAAAATGGAACATAAATGATACATCACCCCTAAAAATGCAATATAAACCCAAAAAATACAACATAAACCCCAAAAAATGCTACATAAAACCTAATCCCTAAACACACTACAAAAACCCTAAAAGCATTACATAAACCCTAAAAATGATACATAAAATCTAAAACCACTAACTAAATCCTAAAAATGTTATATAAACACTAAAAATGCTACTTAAACTCTAACAATTCTACACAAACCCTAAAAAATGCTACAAAAACACTAAAGATTAATTAAAACACTCAAAAATAGTAAACCATAATATACCATAATATAAAAAATTAAACCCTAATAAACCACTCATAAACTCTAATAATCTCAAAAAACACCTTATAATCCCTAAAATCTATAGAAAATCTACTCAACCCTAATAAAACCCCAAAAATACCTAATAAACCCTAATAAATGATAATAAAACATAATAAACCCTAAAAACACGTTAAGAAAACCTAAACAACCCTAACCAACCCTAATAGACACTAAACACCAATAAACCCAAAAAACCCCAAAAAAACCCAAAAACTCACTAATAAACCATAAATAAAGTGAAATAAACCCTTCTCAACCCTAACAAACCTTAACACAACATAATAACCCCAAATAAAACCCTACAAAACCCTAATCAAGAAACAAAATGGTAGTATACCTTAAAAAATCCCTAGAAACCCTGATAAAATTTAATATAACCTAACAAACCCAAAAAAAGCTCACAAACTATAAAAAAATGATCACAAATAATAAAAATTCTCTATATTACCTAAAAATACCTAAAAAAACTAATATGACATAATAAAGAAAAAACGTTAATATACCTTAAAAATCCCTAGAAACCCTAACAAACCATAATAAACTCTAATATAACGAAAGAAACCCTAAAACTCTCAAAAACAAAACCAAAACATTCATTAACAATAAAAACACGCTATATTATCAAAAAAGACCTAACAAACACTAATATAACCTAATAAGACAAAAATAATAATAAACCCCTAACAAACCATAATAAACCATAAAAATCCTTAATAAATCCTAATTAAAATGAATAAACCCTAATAAAACCCTAAAAATACCTTCTCAACCATAATAAACCATGACACACCATAACAAAACCTAATAAAACCCAACAAAACCCCAATAAACAAAAAAAAACCCAAAAAAACTATTAAAAAGCCCTAGAAACCCTAATAAACCATAATAAATTCAAATAAAAGCTAATAAACCATTAAAAATGATCTCAAACACTAAAACACTCTAATAAAACCTAAAAATTCAAAACAACCCCTCATATATATTAACAAAAACTAAAAAACACTCATATACCCTAATAAAAACACTAACAAACCCTAGTAAACCTTGAAAATCCCTAACAAACCCTAATAAACTATACTTAACCCAAATAAACCCTAATAAAACCATAAAGATATCAACTCAACACTAATAAAACCCTAAAAATACCTACTCAACCCCAATAAACCTTAACACACCATAATAAACCATATTAAACCCCACTAAACCCGAAAAACCGCAAATATACCATTAAAAAGCCCTAAAACCCCTAATAAATTCTAATAAAACCTAACAAAGCTTAAAAGTGCTAATAATCCTGAATAAAAAATACTAAACACTAAAAACCCCTAATATACCCTCTTAAAAATTAATAAACCATAATGAACCACAATAAAACCTAATAAATCCTAAACATACCCAAATATACCATAATATACCATAATATACCCTAATAAACCCAACTTAATCCTAATAAAACCATAAAAATACCTAATAGACCATAATAAACCTCGACACACCATAATAACCCATAATAAAATCCTAATAACCCCCACCAAACCCTAAAAAATGCTAATATACCATTAAAAACCCTAAACCCCAACAAACCATAATAAATGTTAATAACACCTAAAAATCCTAAAAATGATAGTAAACCGTAAAAATACCTCTAATAATAATAGTAATAATAACACACATGCATGTGCATATGCATGTTCATGGTTTAAATAATAAATCATAATGCACGTGCATGTGCATATGTATGCGCATTTGCATGTGAATGATAATAAATAACATTTCACGACTCGTCCTCAGGGCCCATGCCTTGACTACCCCAAGCCCGCCTTCCATAGGCCAGGGGATGACGACTAGCTCCAAAGGCATAAATTCCTAAGCTGCGAAGGCATTGCCATTATAAAATTAAACAAACACAGCACAGTACACAACAATAAGTAAACACTAAGTAAAACTGAATACAAAAGAGTGTGCTGGAAAGTAAATGGGCCAGTATACAAACTCAACTGATCAACAAGTCCAAGTAAAAGGGACTAATAGCTGAAAGTATAGAGAAGCTCTTGGATCATCCTCCGGGAATTCCTACCTGAAGGGTAGTTACAGATGACCACCTCATAACTCTCATCTGTTAGTCTCCTCCATGTGCTGACTCGTCGCTAGGTCCACCTCTGGGTACCATCTAGTCGTGGAACTCTCGGCCTTTGTCAGTGTTGTCTGTCGTCTGCATCCAACACAAAGAGGTGTGGGTATAGGCCGAGTAGCGGTGAGTATAATAATACTCAGTAGGGATCTCGAGACCTGCAAGGTCTCTCAATATCAACTAAGGATAAACAAAATAATAAAGATACAAACACGAAGTATCAACCAACCCTATATAGGTATAGGCTCATACATATACCTAAGTTACCAATCTCAGTCCGGCTCCAACTCTTGAGCCCAAGCACAATCCAATTCCACAAAGGAAGTAAAGTCAATCACCATGATGGTAATTATTGAAAGACATGGCTCATCTCACATAGGTATAAAACCCATGAAGAGGGGTAGAGATGATTAGATGTAGCCTCTGATTCATCTCCTCTGTCAAACCCACGTAGGATCCTGGAACAATGTCAGTGTTGTCGAACCCACATAGGATCCTGGCACAAAGGTCGTCACTGTCAAACCCATGTAGGATTCTGATACAGTAGTTATCGTTGTCGAACCCAGGTAGGATCCTGGTACAAAACTCGCTGCTATCGAACCCACGGAGGATATTGGTACAGAAGTGGTCATTGTTGAACCCACGTCGGATTTCTGTATAGTGGTTATCGCTATCGAACCCACGTAGGATCCTGGTACAGAAGTCACTGTGGTGGAACCCACAGAGTATCCTGGTACAAAATCCGTCACTGTCGAACCCACGTAGGATTCTGGTACAGTGGTTATCGCTGTCAAACCCATGTAGGATCCTGGTATAGAA
>OY728167.1:932173974-932256474 GCA_963277665.1 Viscum album
TATCATCACATGAAAATGCACATGGACATCCGTTATTATTTATTACCATGCACGCGTACAGGCAATGCACCTACATTATTCAATTATCACATGCATTTTTATTGTTATTGTTATTATTACTATTATAGTTATTACTTTTATTATCATCAAATGCAAATGAAAATGCACATGCATTTTTATTTATTACCATACACGGGCACATTTAATACATGTGTGTTATTCTATTATCACATGCACTATTATTATTAATATTATTATTATTGTTTTTATTATCATCATGTGCGCTATGAGTTGTTATTTATTATCATGCACTGCACATGCAATGCACGTGCTTTATTCTATTATCACATGCGTTGTTGTTATTATTATTATTATTGCTGTTATTATTATTATTATTATCTTCTCATGCACATCCACATGCACATGCACGCGCATTATTATTTATTTTTTATTACCTTGCATGTGCACATGCAATGCACACACATTATTTTATTATCACATACTTTGATATTCGTATTGGTATTATTATTATTGTAGTTGTTGTTATTGTTGTTGTTATTGTTATTATCACCACATGAAAATGCACATGAAAATGCACATGCAAATACATAAACACGCACATTCAATGCCCTTGCGTTATTCTATTATCACATGAATTGTTATTATTATGAATAATAATAATATTATTATTATTATCATCATCATCATCAACACATGAAAATTCAACGCACCCGCGTTATTATTTATTACCATGCACGTGCAGACGTAATGCCCATGCAATTTTCTATTATCACATGCATTGGTACTACTACTGTTATCACTACTACTACTAATGGTGTTATTATTATTATCATCAGATGCAAATGCAGATCCACATGCGTTATAATTTATTATTTATTACAATGCACGTGCATATGCAATGCACTTGTATTATTCTTTTATTATTATTATTATTAGTATCACCGTTTTTATTATTATTATTATTGTTATTGTTATGGCTATCATTATCATTATCACATAAAAATCCACATGCATGTGCGTTGTTATTTATTATTTATTACCAAGAAGGTGCATGCATTATTATTATTATTACAATTAGTATTATTAATATTATTATCAAATGTAAAGGCACATGTACATGCATGTGCGTTCTTATTAACTATTATTTATTTATTATTTACTACTACACAAGTGCACATGCAATGCACTTGCGTTATTCTATTATTATTATTATTCTTGTTGTTGTTGTTGTTGTTGTTTGTATCATCAAATACAAATTTACATGCACATTCATTGTTTTTTATTATTTATTACCATGAAAGTGCATTCGTCATTATCATTATCATTACATGTAAATTAACATAGAAATGTGTTATTATATAATATTTATTCCCATGCACAAGAAAATGCAATGCACTTGCGTTATTCTATTATCAAATGTGTTATTATTATTTATTCTCATGCACGTGAACATGCAGTGCACTTGCATTATTCTATTATCACATGTGTTATTATTTATTATTTATTAACATTCATATGAAAATGCACATTCATGTGAACTTTGTTATTATTTTTTGTTTATTACCATGCACATGCACATGCACCTGGATGTGCATTATTATTTATTATTAATTATCGTTCACATGGACATGCACATACACATGAAATTCACATGCGTTATTACTTATAATTTATTATTTATTATCATTCCCATGAAAATACGCATTCATATGCACATGCACGTGCATTATGATTTATTATTTAAACCAAGCACATGCATATGCACATGCACGTGTGTTATTATTACTATTATTATTAAGGATATTTTTAGGGTTTACTATCATTTTTTAGGATTTTTAGGTGTTATTAACATTTATTATGGTATGTTAGGGTTTTAGGGTTTTTAAACGGTATATTAACGTTTTTTAGGGTTTGGTGGGGTTATTAGGATTTTATTGGGGTTTATTATGTTGTGTCAAAATTTATTATGGTTTATTAGGTATTTTTTGGTTTTATTAGGATTGAGTTGGGTTTATTAGGGTATATTATGGTATATTATGGTATATTTGGGTATGTTTAGTATTTATTAGGGTTTTATATGGTTCATTTTGGTTTATTAATTTTTAAGAGGGTATATTAGTGTTTTTTATTGTTTAGTAGTGTTTATTCGGGTTTATTAGTTCTTTTAAGCTTTATTAGGTTTTATTAGTATTTATTAGGGGTTTTAGGGATTTTTAATGGTATATTTGCATTTTTTAGGGTTTGGTGGGGTTTATTATGGTTTATTATGGTCTGTTAAGGTTTATTAGGGTTGAGTAGGTATTTTTAGGGTTTTATTAGGGTTGATTCGGTTTCTTTAAGGTTTTATTACGGTTTATTAGGGTTGAGTATGATTTATTAGGGTTAGTTAGGGATTTTTTGGGTTTACTAAGGTTTGTTAGTGTTTTTATTAGGGTATATGAGTGTTTTTTAGTTTTTGATAATATATATAAGGGGTTGTTATGACTTTTTAGGTTTTATTAGCGTGTTTTTAGTGTTTGTGAGCATTTTTAATGGTTTATTAGATTTTATTTTATTTAATTATGGTTTATTAGGGTTTCTCTAGATTTTAATGGTTTGTTCGCGTTTTTTAGTTTATTGGGGTTTATTTGGGTTTTATTAGGTTTTTTATGGTGTGTCAAGGTTTATTAAGGCTAAGAAGGTATTTTTAGGTTTTTATTAGGGTTTTATTTGGGTTTATTCATTTTTATTAGGGTTTATTAGGGATTTTTATGGTTTATTATGGACTTTTAGGGGTTTATTAGTTTTTTTATTAGGCTATATTAGTGTTTGTTAGGTCTATTTAGATAATATAGCGTTTTTTTATTGTTTGTGAGTGTTTTTTTTTGTTTGTGAGTGTTTTAGGGTATCTTTGGTTATATTGGATTTTATTATTGTTTCTTAGGGTTTCAAGGGATTTTTATGGTATATTAGCGTTTTTTGTCTGTATTAGGTTATATAGTGTTTTTAGGTCTTTTTAGGTAATATAGAAGGTTTTTATTGTTTGTGATAAATTTTTAGTGTTTGTGAGTGTTTTAGGGTTTATTTGGTTATATTAGAGTTTATCAGGGTTTTTAGGGATTTTTTAAGGTATACTTGCATTTTTTTTATTATTAGGGTTTTGTAGGGTTTTATTAGGGGTTATTAGGGTGTGTTAAGGTTTTTTAGGGTTGAGTAGGGTTTATTTGGCTTTATTTATGGTTTATTAGGGCTTTTATGGTTTGTTTGGGGTTTATTAGATTTTATTAGAGTTTATTAGTGTTTATTAGGGTTGGTTCGGGTTTTTTAGTTTTTCTTAACGTTTTTTAGGGATTATTAGGTTTTACTATCATTTATTAGAGATTATTAGGTATTATTGGGGTTGTATTAGGGTTGAGTAATGTTTTTTAGGGTTTTTAGGGAATATAATTTGTTTTGAGGGATTATAAGAGTTTATTAGGGGTTTATTGGGGTTTAATTTTTTATATTATGGTATATTAGGGTTTAATATTTTTTTGGGTTTTAAAGTGTCTTTAGGGTTTTTGTAGAATTTTTTAGGGTTAGTGTAGCTTTTTTAGTGTTTATGTAGAATTTTTAATGTTTATGTAACGTTTTTAGGGTTTAGTTAGCAGTTTTAGATTTTATGTATCATTTTTAGTGTTTATGTAATGTTTTTAGGGTTTATGTATTGTGTTTAGGGTTTAGGTTAGATGTAGCGTTTTTGGGGCTTATGTTGCATTTTCTGGGTTTATGTAGCACTTTTAGCGGGGATGTAGCATTTATGTTGCATTTTTTAGTGTTTATATAACGTTTTTAGGGTTCATGGAGTGTTTTTCGGGTTTATATTGTGCTTTTCGGTTTTATATAGCGTTTTTAATGTTTATGTTGTGTTTTTTTGGGTTTACACTATGTTTTTAGGGTTTATGTTACAACTCTAGGGTTTATGTAGTGATTTTAGGGTTTATGTAGCGTTTTTTGGGTTTATGATGTGTTTTTTGGTATATGTTGCGTTTTTAGGTTTTTGTTGCATTTTTTAGTGTTTATGTAACGTTTTTAGTGTTTAAGTATCTATTTGAAGCCATTTTTAGGGTTCTAATGGTTTTTTATGGTTTGTAGTGTTTTTTAGGGTTTTTAAGGATTGTTAACAAGAGTTTGTGGTTTTTTATCATATCTGATGGCTTTTTAATGGTTTTTTGGGGGTTTTATGGGTTTATTTGTTTTTTAGGATTGATAGGGGTTGTTAGGGTTTTTAGTATGTTTTAGTGTTTATTTGGTTATTGTAATGGTTTTTAGGGTTTATATAATGTGTTTAGGCATTTTTTTGGGTTCTTTAAGGTTTTCAGTGTTATTTAGAGTTTAATATGGTTCTTTAGGGTTTATTAGGGTTCTTTAGGGTTTATTAGGGCTCTTTAGGGTTTATTAGTGTTCTTTAGGATTTGTTATAGTTTATTACCATTTTTTATTGTATATTTGGGTTTTATTGGGCTTTTGTAGGCATTAATAGCTTTTTAAAGGGTTTATCAACCTTTTTAGGGTTATTTAGGGTTTATTATGGTTTATTTTACTTACTAGGGTTTAGTAATGTGTATTTGGGTTTATTAAGATTTATTTGGGTATATTATGCTTTGTTAGGGTTTATTGAGGTTTATTAGGGGTTTGTTATGGTTTGTTTCATTTTTTATGATTTATTAGGCATTTTTAGGATTTTTTATGATTTATTTGGGATTGTTAGGGTTTTTTAGGGTTTGTTAGGGTTTATTAGTGGGTTGTAGGGTTTTGTAGGCTATTATTTGGAGGCTTTTGTAGCGTTTTTTCAGATTTGTTAAGGATTTTAGTGATTATTTGGGTTTTTTATGGTTTAATATTGTTTTTTATTGTATATTACGGGTTTTAGGGATTTTGTATCATTTATTATGGTCTAATAGAGTTTGTTAGGGTTTATTACAGGTTATTACGATTTATTAGTGTTTAATTGGGTTTTTATGGTTTAATAGTGGGTTTTAGGGGTCATTAGGGTTTATTAGTGGTTCGTACGGGTTATTAGTGGTTGTTAGGGTTTGTTAGGTTTTGTTAGGGTTTTTTGGGTTTGTTATGGTTTGTTTGAGTTATTTGGGGTTTTATTCGTTTTTTGGGTTTTATGGGTGTGTTTGGATTTGTTATGCTTTGTTAGGGTTATTTTAGAGTTTTTGGGGTTTTGCTGCGTTTTGTGGGCTTCAAAACATTTTTCGGTTTTTTGTAGCAATTGATAGGGTTTATGTAGCATTGTTAGTGTCTTTTGTCAGGATGCCCCGATTTGATAACATTCAAACAAGTATAACTTCTGATCTAGATGTCCGGTAGGCCTGTACCACATATCATTTCAAAGATTGTTTCATTTTCATTGATTGGACGAGTTGTGGAGTTGAAATATGCTTCTAGATTAGAAGTTATGGTCGTTTTATCATTCTTTGTCTTTTAAAATACACAGATATATGTATTTATTCGTAAATATGTGTGTGTGTGTGTGTGTGTTTTGTATATATGTATGTATGTATTTATTTATAAACACACATAAAAAAATTTATAAATGTATTTGAAACTAATCATATAAATATATATGAATATAAAAAAAATATACAGATAAAAAACATATTTATATAAGTATATATTAATATAATAATGAATATATATATATCTAATAATATATGAATAAATATATATGTCTTAATATAACTAAATATATTAATATTAATATGAATCTATATTAATATATGAAGAAATATAACTATATATATAAATAAATAGATATATCATTAAATAGAGAAAAAATGAAAAGGCTTAGTGGTAATGGTGCATGCACGCAAGGGGGGAGGTCACGGGTTTGAGTTCGGGTGGAAGAAAGAAGGTGCACGCGTGTGGGGGTGCACGGGAAGGGAAACACGAGAGAGATTGAGGGGGGGGGGGGGGTATGCCTAGCGCTGATAGGGGGCCAAGCACTGTTAAAAGACCCCCCCACATTATATATATATTTTTTATATTTTTTTATTTTTTTTGACATTTATCAGTGCTTTTTAGAAAGGCTGATAAAAGTCCCCTTTTATCAGTGCTAAAAAAAGCACTGATAAAGGGATCGTTTATCAGCGCTTTTTAGCAGTGATAAAAGGTGTCTTTATGAGTGCTTTTCTAAGCACTGATAAAATGGACCCCCCTATATCCTCACCTCGATTAACAGTGCTTTTTAGCACTGTTAATGCACTTTTCTAGTGTGGATAAAGGCCGTTTTTGAAGTAGTGTGCACACGCAATGCACTTGTCTTATTCTATTATCACAAGTGTTATTATTTATTATTTATTATCATTCACATTCAGATGCACATTCATGTGGACTTGGTTATTATTTATTGTTTATTTCCATGAACAAGCACATGCACTTATATGTGCGTTATTATTTATTATTTATTATCTTTCAAATGAACATGCACATACACATGCATTTCACATGTGTTAATATTTATTATTTATTATCATTCACATGCAAATGTACAGGCATATGAACATGCATGTGCGTTATTATTTATTATTTAAACCATGCACATGCATATGCACATGCACATGCATTATTACTATTATTATTAAAGGTATTTTTAGGGTTTACTAGCATTTTTTAGGATTTTTAGGTGATATTAACATTTATTATGGTATGTTTGGGTTTTAGGGGTTTTAATGGAATATTAGCATTTTTAGGGTTTTGTGGGGGTTTTTAAGATTTTATTAGGATTTATTATTGTGTGTCAAGGTTTATTAGGGTTTATTAGATATTTTTTGGGTTCTATTAGGATTGAGTTGGGTTTATTAGGTTATATTATGGTATATTATGGTATATTTGGGTATGTTTAGTATTTATTAGGATTTATTATGGTTCATTATGGTTTATTAATTTTTAAGAGGGAATATTAGGGGTTTTTAGGGTTTAGTAGTGTTTATTAGGGTTTATTAGTGCTTTTAAGATTTGTTAGGATCTATAAGCATTTATTATGTGTTTTAGGGCATTGTAATAGTATATTTGTGTTTTTTAGGGTTTAGTGGGGTTTATTAAGGTTTATTATGGTGTGTTAAGGTTTATTAGGGTTGACTAGGTATTTTTAGGGTTTTATTAGGGTTGAGTAGGTATACTTAGGGTTTTATTAAGGTTGAGTAGGGTTTATTAGGGTTTGTTAGGGATTTTTAGGGTTTACTAGGGTTTGTTATCGTTTTTATTAGGGTATATGAGTGTTTTTTAGTTTTTGTAAATATATATGAGTAGTTTTTTTGACTTTTTATGTTTTATTAGTGTTTTTTCGTGTTTGTGAACATTTTTTATGGTTTATTAGGTTTTATTAGAATTTATAATGGTTTATTAGGTTTTCCAGGGCTTTTTAACGGTTTGTTTGCGTTTTTTTTGTTTATTGGAGATTAGTTTGGATTTATTTGGTTTTATTATGGTGTGTTAAGGTTTATTAGGGTTGAGAAGGTATTTTTAGGGTTTTATTATGGTTTTATTAGGGTTTATTAGTTTTTATTAGGGTTTTTAGGGGTTTATTAGTTTTTTTTGTTTTATTAGATCATATTAGTGTATGTTAGGTCTTTTTAGATAATATAGCATGTTTTTATTGTTTGTGAGCATTTTGTGTTTGTTTGTGAGCGTTTTTAGGGTTTCTTAGGTTATATTAGAGTTTATTATGGTTTATTATGTTTTTAGGGGTTTTTATGGTATATTAGTGTTTTTTTCTTTATTAGGTTATATTAGTGTTTTTAGGTATTTTTATGTAATACAACGCATTTTTATTGTTTTTGATTGTTTTTTATTATGTTTGAGGGTTTTTAGGGTTTATTAGGTTATATTTGAGTTTATAATGGTTTCTAGGGATTTTTTAAGGTAGACTAGAATTTTTTCTTTATTAGGGTTTTGTAGGGTTTTATCAGGGGTTATTATGGTGTGTTAAGGTTTCTTAAGGTTGAGTAGGGTTTATTTGGATTTATTTAAGGTTTATTACAGCTTTTTAGGGTTTGTTTGGGGTTTATTAGGGTTTATTGATGTTTAATGGTTACTATTATGGTTGGTTAGGGTTGTTTAGGTTTTCTTAACATGTTTTTAGGGTTTGTTAGGTTTTACTATCATTTATTAGGGTTTATTAGGTATTTTGGGGGTTTTATTATGGTTGTGTAGAGTTTCTTAGGGTTTTTAGGGATTATAAGGTGTTTTTAAGTATTATTAGAGGTTATTAGGGGCTTATTAGGGTTTAATTTTTTATATTATGGTATATTAGGGTTTAATATTTTTGAGGGATTTGAAGCATCTTTAGGGTTTTTGAAGCATTTTTACGGTTTGTGTAGCGTTGTTAGAGTTTTTGTTGCATTTTTAGTGTTTATGTAGCATTTTTAGGGGTTTGTTAGTGATTGTAGGTTTTATGTATCATTTTTAGGGTTTATGTAATGTTTTAAGGGTTAATGTAGTATGGTTAGGGTTTAGGTTTTATCTAGCATTTTTCAGGGTTTATGTTGCGTTTTCTTTGTTTATGTAGAATTTTTAGGTGTGATGTAGCATTTATGTTTCATTTTTTTTGGTTTATATAATGTTTTTAGGGTTGATTTAGTGTTTTAGGGTATTTATTGTGTTTTTAGGTTTTATGTAGTGTTTTTTAATGTTTATGTTTCATTTTTTAGGGTTTACCTTGTGTTTTTTAGTGTTTATGTTATAGTTAGAGGGTTTATGTAGTGCTTTTAGGGTTTATGTAGCATTTTTTGGGTTTATGTTGCGTTTATTGGTTTATGTTGCGTTTTTAGGGTTTTTATTGCAATTTTTAGGGTTTATATAACTTTTTTAGGGTTTATGTATCTATTTGATGCCTTTTTTAGGGTTTTAATGGTTGTTTATTGTTTGTAGTGTTTTTAGGGTTTTTATGGGTTGTTAACGAGTGTTTATGGTTTTTTATGGTATCTGATGGCTATTTAATGATTTTTGAGGGATTTTATGGGTTTATTTCTATTAGGATTCATAGGGGTTGTTAGGGTTTTTAGTGTGTTTTAGGGTTTCTTTGGGTATTGTAGTAGTTTTTAGTGTTTATATAATGTGTTTTAGTTTTTTTGGGTTCTTTAGGGGTTTTTAGTGTTCTTTAGAGTTTAATATGGTTCTTTAGGGATTATTAGGGTTCTTTAGGGTTTATTAGTGTTCTTTGGGATTTGTTACAGTTTATAAGAATTTTTATTGTATATTAGGGTATTATTGGGCTTTTGTAGGCATTAATAGCTTTTTCTAGGGTTTATCAACCTTTTCTTGGGTTATTTAGGATTTATTTGGGTTTATTAGGGATTATATTATTTATTAGGGTTTAGTAACGTGTATTTGGGTTTATTACGATTTATTAGGGTTTATTATGATTTGTTAGGATTTATTGGGGTTTATTAGTGTTTTGTTATGGTTTGTTTTAGTTTGTTACAATTTATTTGGCGTTGTTAGGATTTGTTATGATTTATTTGGGGTTGTTAGGGTTTGTTACGATTATTTGTGGTTATTAGGGTTTTTAGGGTTTATTAGTGGGTTGTAGGGTTTTGTAGGCTATTATTTGGATATTTTTGTAGCGTTTTGTCGGGTTTGTTGGGGTTTTTTAGTGATTAATAGGGTTTATTATGGTTTAATACTGTTTTTATAGTATATTTGGGGTTTTAGGGCTTTTGTAGCATTTATTAGGGTCTAATAGAGTTTCCTAGAATTTATTACAGGTTATTGCGATTAATAAGTGTTTATTAGGGTTTTTAGGTTTTAATAGAGGGTTTTATGGGTTATTAGGGTTTTTAGTGGTTCTTAGGGGTTATTAGTGGTTGTTAGGGTTTTATAGGTTTTGTTAGAGTTTTTAGGGTTTGTTATGGTTTGTTTGAGTTGTTTGGGGTTGTATGATTTTTTTTGGGTTTTATGGGTGTGTTTGGATTTTTTATTATTTGTTAGGGTTGTTTTTGTGTTTTTGGGGTTTTGTTGCATTTTTTTTGGTTTTTAAGCATTTTTTGGGTTTTTGTAGAAATTGATAGGGTTTATGTAAGGTTGTTAGTGCCATTAGTGATTCTTTAGGGTTATTTAGGATTTTTAGGATTTTTAGGGTTCTTTAGGGTCTATTATTGTTTCTTTTGAGGTTTTTAGGGTTTCCCAGGGGGTTTTTAATGTTTTAAATGGTTTCATAGGGTTGGTTAAGGTTTTGTTATGCATTTTTAGGTTTTTACGGGTTTTTAGGATTTTTAATGGTTTATAGGTTTTTTAGGGTTGTTTGATATTTTTTTGAGGTTTTTTTTTTGTTTTTTATGTTTTTTTTTGGGTTTTTTCAGTTTATTCATTTTTTCGGGGTTTTACGGTTTTTAGGATTTTAGGGGTTTAAGGGTTTTTAGGGTTTTTAGGGTTTTTTAGGGGTTTTTAGGGTTTTTAGGTTTTTTTTGGGTTTGTATGGTTTTTTAGGGTTTTGTTAGGTTTTGCTGGGTTTGTTAGGGTTTTGGTGAATATTATTGTTTTGAATGGTTTAATAGAATTTTTGTTGTATATTTAGGTTTTTAGGTATTTTGTAGCTTTTATTGGGGTCTAATAGGGTTTTTAGGGTTTATTGCGATTTATTAGGGCTTATTACGGTTTAGAAGTGGGCTTTAGGGTTTGTTAGTGTTTATTATGATTTTTTATTGGTTAATAGGGTTGGTTAGGATTTATTATATCTTATTAGAGTGATTTAGGGTGTTTAAGGGTTTTATAGGGTTTCTAAGGGTGTGTTAGGGTTTCTAAGGGTGGGTTAAGGTTTTTATGGGTTCGTTAGGGTTTCTAAGTGTGTTCTATGGTTTTTAATAGTTTATAAGGTTTTGTTAGCGTTTCTATGGGTGCGTTGTGTATTATAAGGGTGTGTTAGGGTTTCTAAGGGTGTTTTAGGGTTTCTAAGGGTGTGTTAGGGTTTCTAAGGCTGTGTCAGTGTTTCTTAGGTTTGCTTAGGGTATTGTTAGTGTTTTTAGGGTTTTTAGGGTTATGTTAGGGTATCTTATGGTTTCATAGGTGTTTTTTAGTGTTTCTTAGGGTTTTTTTGTGTTTATTGGGATTTCTTGGTGCTTATTGGGGTTTGTTAGGGCTTGTTAGGGATTGTTAGTGTTTTTTAGGGGTTGTTATGTTTTTAGGGTTTTTGGGGGTTTTTAAGGGTTTGTTAGTGTTTGGTATGGTTTTTAGTGTTTTTTAGGATTTTGCGTGGTTTTTAATGGTTTTTTGTGTTTATTGGGTAATTCATGGATTTTTAGGGTTATTTAGTTGTTCGTGGTTGTCATAGATCTGTAGATCTAGTCTCAAGCTTCAATTTGATATGTGGTAGAGGTGAAACAGACACCCAGAGCAAAAGATATGATCATTTGGAGGACATAAGGATCTTTTGGATCTTTAAGAACGTGATAAGGTGTTCCTATTGGTCAGATATATGTGTATCTAGTCGAAAGCTTCGATTTGATATATGGTAGTGGCAAAACGGACTCCCAGAGTAGAAGTTATGGCCTTTTGGAAGGATTAAGTACCTTTGGGGGCCTTCATGGATGTGAGAAGGTGCTTCAGTGGTTATAGGAGTGTAGGTCTAGTCACAAGATTCGATTTGATATGTGGTACAGGCTAAATAGACACCCATAGATGAAGTTATTGCAAAATGGACACCAGGAGCCAATCTTTTGAACATCCAAATTGATTTTGGGTCTTTTTACTAGTTGAAGAATGTCAAAAAGGGTTACAGTGGTTACCAAAGTGATTTTGGGTCTTTTTAGAGTGTTTGTTAGATTTTTTAGTGATTATTAGTGTTTATTATGGTTTAATAGTGTTTTTTATTGTATATTAGGGGTTTTAGGGATTTTGTAGGATTTATTAGGGTCTAATAGAGTTTGTTAGGGTTTATTACAGGTTATTATGATTTATTAGTGTTTATTAGGGTTTTTAGGGTTTTTAGGGTTTCATTGTGTGTTTAATGGGTTATTAGGGTTTATTAATGGTTCATAGGGGTTATTAGTGGTTTTCAGGGTTTGTTAGGTTTTGTTAGGGTTTTTAGGGTTTGTTACGGTTTGATTGAGTTGTTTGGGGTTTTATGTGTTTTTTTTGGGTTTTATGGGTGTGTTTGGATTTTTTTATGCTTTGTTAGGGTTATTTTAGCGTTTTTTGGGTTTTTGTAGCAATTGATATGGTTTATGTAGCGTTGTTAATGGTTTTAGTGGTTCTTTAGGGTTCTTTATGGTTTTTTATGGTTCTTTAGGGTGTGTTAGGCTTTATTTTGAGGTTTGTAGGGTTTGCTAGGGGGATTTTTGGGTTTTTAAGGGTTTCGTAGGGTTGGTTAGTGTTCTGTTAGGAATTTTAATGGTTTTTAGGGTTTTTTCGAGAGTTTTTAGTGGTTTTTAGGGTTTTGAGATTTTATGAGGGTTTTGT
The DNA here is from genome assembly GCA_963277665.1 of Viscum album. NCBI lineage: Eukaryota > Viridiplantae > Streptophyta > Magnoliopsida > Santalales > Viscaceae > Viscum > Viscum album. The sequence continues at coordinate 932,186,419 of OY728167.1, forward strand.
GGGTTTTTAGGTTTGTTTAAGGTGTTTTTTTTTTCAGTTTTTAGGGATTTTAGGGTTTTTAGGGTTTTTTAGGGTTTTTAGGGTTTTTTATGGTTTTTATGGTTTTTTAGGGCTTTGCCAGGTTTTTCCAGGTTAGTTAGGGTTTTTTTGTGAATATTATCATTTTGAATGGTTTAATAGCATTTTTGTTGTATATTTGGGTTTTTAGGTATTTTGTAGCTTTTATTGGGGTCTAATAGGGTTTTTAGGGTTTATTGTGATTTATTAGTGTTTATTAGGGTTTATTAGTCGGATTTAGGGTTAATTAGGGTTAATTGTTGTTTATTATTGGTTGGTAGGGTTTTTTAGGATTTATTAGATCTTATTAGAGTGTTTTCACGTGTCTAAGGGTTTGTTAGAGTTTCTAAAGGTGTGTTAGGGTTTCTAAGGGTGGGTTAGTGTTTTAATGTGCGGGTTTGGGAGTCTAAGGGTGTGCTATGTATTCAAAGGGTTTCTAAGGTTTTGTTAGGGTTTATATGGGTTTTTTGGGGTTTCTACGGGAGTGTTAGGGTTTCTAAGGGTGTGTTAGGGTTTCTAAGGGTGTGTTAGGGTTTTTAAGGGTGTGTTAGTGTTTCTTAGGTTTGCTTAGGGGTTTTTATGGTGTTTTGAGTTTTTAAGGTTATGTTAGGGTTTATTATGGTTTCTTAGGGGTTTTATAGGGTTTCTTCAAGTATTTTTGTGTTGATTGGGGTTTCTTAGTGGTTCTTGGGGTTTGTTAGAGCCTTTTAAGTTTTTTAGGGTTTTTTATGGTTTGTTATGTATTTAGGGGTTTTTGGTGTTTGTTAGGGGTTTTTAGGGTTTGTTAGTGTTTTATAGGGTTTGATAGGTTATGTTAGGATTTTGGGTGGTTCTTAATGGTTTTAATGTTTATGGGGTTATTCATGGTTTTTTAGAGTTATTTAGTTGTTCATGGTTGTCACATAAGTGTAGAGCTAGTCGCAAGTTTCAATTTGATATGTGGTAGAGGTGAAACGGACACCCCGAGCAGAAGTTATGGTCATTTGGTGGACTTAAGGACCTTTTTGGTCTTTAAGAACGTCCTTAGGTATTCTTATTGGTCACAGATGTGTTGATCTAGTCGAAAGCTTCGATTTGATATATGGTAGAGGCAAAACTCACTCCCCGAGTAGAAGTTATGGCATTTTGGAAGGTTTAAGTACCTTTTGGGGCCTTCAAGGATGTGAGAAGGTGCTTCAATGGTTATATAAGTATAGTTCTAGTCTCAAGATTCTATTTGATATGTGGTAGAGTCAAAACGGGCACCCATAGAATAAGTTATTGGAAAACGGACACCAGAAGCCAATCTTTTGACCATACAAAGGGATTTTAGGTCTTTTTGTGGTTGAAGAATGTCAGAAAGGGTTCTAGTGGTTACCAGACTTTGTATCTCTTCACAATAATCGATTTGATATGTGTTAGAGCCAAAATGAACACACGTAGCAGAAGTTATTGTCGTTTTAAATTGAGCAACCCTCCTAGCGCCTGAAAACCTAAAAAACCCGCAACTCAAAAAAATAGGTATAACTTCTCCTTTGGGTGTCCGTTTGACACTGTGACTAGTAAAATAGAATCTCGTGAGATGAGTGAGGACAAAGACTAATCTAAATAGTGATAAGATCAAAGAAACCTATGATATATTAGTTATACCACTCCAAAAAAGTCCTACTTCAAACGGCCATAACATTCACTCCGGTTGTCCTTTTGAGCTCTACCACATATCAAATCAAAGCCACTGATGAGATATATGAAAACATTTAACTTGAACAAAGTTCAAGTAATTTTTGGGACCCTAAAATCCCAAAAACCCATCGGAAGGCCTCAAAATCTCCATTTCTATGTCCGGATCCCTATCAAATTTTTATTAAAACGGTCATAACTTCTGATCTGGGTGTCTGTTTGGCCTCCAGTACCAGTTTTTATCAAAGTTAGTTCCATGAGATTTAGTTTGACTATTCATGGAGTAGAAATGGACACCTGAAGAAGAATTTATTCCTTTTTATTGACTCTATGATTTGTTAGGTTTTTCGAGACACCATTTCTAGAACTTTTGTCTTGCCTACTGTTTTTTCCAACAACTATAACTTATTATTACTGTTAATATTATTATTATTATCATCACCTCATGAAAATACACATGCACATGCACGTGCGTTATTATTATACTTTTATTACCATGAGCTTTCTCATGCAATGCGCACACGTTATTTTATTATCACATGCGTTGTTATTATTATTGTTATTATTATTTTTGTGGTTGTTGTTGCTGTTTCCGTTGTAGCTATTGTTGTTGTTATTATCATCACATGAAAATTCACATACATGCATATTCAATGAACGTGTGTTATTCTATTATCACAAGAATTGTTATTATTAATATTATCATCATCATCATCATCATCACATGAAAATTTAATTCACGAGAGTTATTATTTATTACCATACACATGCACAGGTAATGCACATGCAATATTCTATTACCATATGCATTAGTACTACTACTATTATCACCACCACCACTACTATTATAATTATTTTTTTTGTTATAACTATCATCACATGAAAATGTAGATGCACGTTCGTTATTATTTATTATTTATTACCATATATGTGTATATGCAATGCACTTGTATTATCCTTTTATTATTATTATTATTATGATAATCGTCATCACAATTTTTATTAGTATTATTATTATCATTATCATTATTATTATCATTGTCACATGTAAATTCACAAGCATATGCATTGTTATTTATTATTTATTACCATGAACGTGCATGCGTTGTTATTATTATTATTATTATTATTATTATTATTATTACAACTAGTATTATTATTATTATCATCAAATGTAAATACACATGTAGATGCATGTGTGTTCATATTTATTATTATTTATTTATTATTTACTACTATGCATGTGAACATGAAATGCACTTGCATTAATCTATTATTATTATTATTATTATTATTGTTGTTGTTGTTGTTTTTGGTGGTGGTGGTGGTGGTGTTGTTTGTATCATTAAATACAAATGCACATGCATGTGCGTTATTATATATTATTTATAATCATGTATATTCAAATGCAATGCACTTACGTTATTCTATTATCACATGTGTTATTATTATTTTTTCGAATGCACGTTCACATGCATTGCACGTTCATTATTCTATTATCTCATGTGTAATTATTTATTATTTATTATCATTCCTATTCAAATGCACATTCAGGTGGACTTGGATATTATTTATTGTTTATTACCATGAACATGCACGTGCACATGCACATGCACTTGTTTGTGCGTAATTATTTATAATTTATTATCATTCACATACACATGAACATACACATGCAATTCACAATAGTTATTATTTATTATTTATTATTTATTATCATTCACATGAAAATGTGCAGGCATATGCACGTCCACGTGCATTAAGATTTATTATTTAAATCATCACATGCATATGAATATGCACGTGTGTTATTACTACTATTATTAATAGAGGTATTTTTAAGGTTTACTATCATTGTTAGGATTTGTAGGTGTTATTAACATTTATTATGGTTTATTAGGGTTTTAGGGTTATTAATGGTATATTAGTGTTTTTTAGGGTTTAGTGGGGTTTATTAGGATTTTATTAGGGTTTATTATTGTGTGCCAAGGTTTATTAGAATTTATTAGGCATATTTAAGGTTTTATTAGGATTGAGTTGGGTTTATTAGGGTATATAATGGTATATTATGGTATATTTGGGTGTGTTTAGGACTTATTAGGGTCTATTATGGTTTATTATGGTTTATTAATTTTTTTAGAGAGTATATTTGGGGTTTTTAGCATTTAGTAGTGTCTATTCGTGTTTATTAGAACTTTTAAGCATTGTTTTGTTTTATTTGCATTTATTAGGGGTTTTAGGGCTTTTTAATGGTATATTTGCGTTTTTTAGGGTTTAGTGGGGTTTATTATGGTTTGTTATGGTGTGTTAAGGTTTATTAGGGCTGAGTAGGTATTTTTAGGGTTTTATTAGGGTTGAGTCGGTATCTTTAATGTTTTATTAGGGTTTATTAGGGTTGAGTACAGTTTATTAAGGTTTGTTAGGGATTTTTAGGGTTTACTAAGGTTTGTTAGTGTTTTTATTAGGGTATATGAGTTTTTTTTAGTTTTTGTTAACATATATGAGGGGTTGTTATGACTTTTTAGGTGTCATTAGTGTGTTTTTAGTGTTTGGGAGCATTTTTAATGGTTTATTAGATTTTATTTTAATTTATTATGGTTTATAAGGGTTTCTATGTCTTTTTAATGGTTTGTTTACGTTTTTTTGTTTATTGAGGTTTAGTTGGGTTTTATTAGGTTTTGTTATGATGTGTCAAGGTTTATTAGGGTTTAGAATGTATTTTTAGGGTTTTATTATGGATTTATTTTGGTTTATTACGATTTATTAGGGTTTATTATGATTTGTTAGGGTTTATTGCGGTTTATTAGGGGTTTGTTATGGTTTTTTTCCATTTGTTACGATTTATTTGGTGTTTTGAGGATTTGTTATGATTTATTTGGGGTTGTTGGGGTTTGTTGCGATTTATTATGGGGTTATTAGCGGTTCTTATGGCTTATTAGCGGGTTGTAGGGTTTTGTAGGCTATTATTTGGCGGGTTTTCTAGTGTTTTGTCAGGTTAGTTAGGGTTTTTTGTGATTATTAGGATTTATTATGGTTCAATAGTGTTTTTATTATATATTAGGGGTTTTAGGAATTTTGTAACGTTTATTAGAATCTAATAGGGTTTTTAGGGTTTATTACAGGTTATTATGATTTATAATTGTTTATTAGGGTTTTAGGGTTTAATAGTGGGTATCATGTGTTATGTGTGCTTATTAATTGTTCTTAGGGGTTATTAGTGGTTGTTAGGGTTTGGTTGGTTTTGATAGGGTTTGTTAGGACGTGTGTTATTCTATTATCACACAGGTTATTGGTATCATTATTATCATTATCATTATTATCATTATCCTTATAAAATTTATCATTATTATTAATAATAATATTATTTTTATTATTATCGTCACATGCCAATAAAGATGAAAATTCATTATTATTTATTATATATTATTTATTTCCATGCACGTACATATGTTTTTGTTGATGTTATTATTATTATTATTACTATTATTATTATTATTATCATCACATGAAAATGCACATGGACATCAGTTATTATTTATTACCATGCACGCGCACACGCAATGCACCTACATTATTCTATTATCACATGCATTTTTATTGTTATTGTTATTATTACTATTATAGTTATTATTTTTATTATCATCAAATGAAAATGAAAATGCACATGCGTTATTATTTATTACTATACACGGGCACATTTAATACATGTGTGTTATTCTATTATCACATGCACTATTAATATTAATATTATTATTATTGTTTTTATTATCATCATGTTCACTATGAGTTGTTATTTATTATCATGCACTGTACATGCAATGCAAATGCGTTATTCTATTATCACATGCGTTGTTGTTGTTATTATTATTATTACTGTTATTATTATTATTATTTTCTTCTCATGCACATCCACATGCACATGCACGTGCATTATTATTTATTTTTTATTACCATGCATGTGCACATGAAATGCACACACATTATTTTATTATCACATACTTTGATATTCGTATTGGTATTATTATTATTGTAGTTATTGTTAATGTTGTTGTTATTGTTATTCTCATCACATGAAAATGCACATGCAAATACATAAACACGCACATTCAATGCCCGTGTGTTATTCTATTATCACATGCATTGTTATTATTATGAATAATAATAATATTTTTATTATTATCGTCATCATCATCATCACATGAAAATGCAATGCACCCACGCTATTATTTATTACCATGCATGTGCACACGTAATGCCCATGCAATTTTCTATTATCACATGCATTGGTACTACTACTGTTATCACTACTACTACTACTACTGGTGTTATTATTATTATCATCAGATGCAAATGCAGATGCACGTGCGTTATTATTTATTATTTATTACAATGCACATGCATATGCAATGCACTTGTATTATTCTTTTATTATTATTATTATTAGTATCACATTTATTATTATTATTGTTATTGTTATTGTTATTCTTATCATTATCATTATTATTATCATTATCGCATGAAAATCCACATGCATGTGCGTTGTTATTTATTATTTATTACCAATAAGGTGCATGCATTATTATTATTATTATTATTAGTATTATTAATATTATTATCAAATATAAAGGCACATGAACATGCATGTGCGTTCTTATTAACTATTATTTATTTATTATTTACTACTATGCACGTGCACATGTAATGCACTTGCGTTATTCTATTATTATTATTCTTCTTGTTTTTGTTGTTGTTGTTGTTGTATCATCAAATACAAATTCGCATGCACATGCATTGTTGTTTGTTATTTATTACCATGCAAGTGCATTCGTCATTATCATTATCTTTACATGTAAATTCACATAGATATGCGTTATTATATATTATTTATTCCCATGCACAAGAAAATGCAAAGCAGTTGCATTATTCTATTATCAAATGTGTTATTATTATTTATTCTCATGCACGTGAACATGTTGTGCACTTGCATTATTATATTATCACATGTGTTATTATTTATTATTTATTAACATTCATATGCAAATGCACATTCATGTGGAATTTGTTATTATTTTTTGTTTATTACCATGCACATGCACATGCACTTGCACATGCACATGCACCTGGATGTGTGTTATAATTTATTATTAATTATCATTCACATGCACATGCACATACACATGAAATTCACATGCGTTATTACTTATAATTTATTATTTATTATCATTCCCATGAAAATGCGCATCCATATGCGCATGCACGTGCGTTACGATTTATTATTTAAACCATGCACATGCACGTGTGTTATTACAGCTATTATTATTAAGGATATTTTTAGAGATTACTATCATTTGTTAGGATTTTTAGGTGTTATTAACATTTATTATGGTATATTAGGGTTTTAGGGTTTTTGAATGGTATATTACCGTTTTTAGGGTTTGGTGGGGTTATTAGGATTTTATTGGGGTTTATTATGTTGTGTCAAAAATTTATTATGGTTTATTAGGTATTTTTAGGTTTTTATTAGGATTGAGTTGGGTTTATTAGGGTATATTATGGTATATTATGGTATATTTGGGTATGTTTAGGATTTATTAGGGTTTAATATGGTTCATTTTGGTTTATTAATTTTTAAGAGGGTATATTAGGGTTTTTAGTGTTTAGTAGTGTTTATTCAGGTTTATTAGTGCTTTTAAGTTTTATTAGGTTTTATTAGTATTTATTAGGGGTTTTAGGGATTTTTAATGGTATATTTTCATTTTTTAGGGTTTGGTGGGGTTTATTATGGTTTATTATGGTATGTTAATGTTTATTAGGGTTGAGTAGGTATTTTTATGGTTTTATTAGGGTTGAGTCGGGTTGAGTACGATTTATTAGGGTTTGTTAGGAATTTTTTGGGTTTACTAAGGTTTGTTAGTGTTTTTATTAGGGTATATGAGTGTTTTTCAGTTTTTGTTAATATATATGAGGGGTTGTTATGACTTTTTAGGTTTTATTAGCTTGTTTTTAGTGTTTGTGAGCATTTTTAATGGTATATTAGATTTTATTTTATTTAATTATGGTTTATTAGTGTTTCTGGGGATTTTAATGGTTTGTTTGCATTTTTTAGTTTATTGGGGTTTAGTTGGGTTTTATTAGGTTTTTTATGGTGTGTCAAGGTTTATTAAGGCTGAGAAGGTATTTTTAGGTTTTTATTAGGGTTTTAATAGGGTTTATTCATTTTTATTACGGTTTATTAGGGATTTTTATGGTTTATTATGGATTTTTAGGGGTTTATTAGTTTTTTTTGTTTTATTAGGCTATATTAATGTTTTTTAGGTCTATTTAGATAATATAGCGTGTTTTTATTGTTGGTGAGTGTTTTGTTTTTGTTTGTGAGTGTTTTAGGGTATCTTTGGTTATACTAGAGTTTATTATTGTTTATTAGGGTTTTAAGGGATTTTTGTGGTATATTAGCGTTTTTTTGTCTGTATTTGGTTATATAGTGTTTTTAGGTCTTTTTAGGTAATATAACACGTTTTTATTGTTTGTGATCAATTTTTTGTGTTTGTGAGTGCATTAGTTTTTATTTGGTTATATTATAGTTTATCAGGGTTTTTAGGGATTTTTTAAGGTATACTTGCATTTTTTTCATTATTAGGGTTTTGTAGGGTTTTATTAGGGGTTATTAGGGTGTGTTAAGGTTTTTTAGGGTTCAGTAGGGTTTATTTGGCTTTATTTATGGTTTATTAGGGCTTTTTATGGTTTTTTGGGGTTTATTAGATTTTATTAGTGTTTATTAGTGTTTATTAGGGTTGTTTTGAGTTTTTTAGTTTTTTTTAACGTGTTTTTATGGATTATTAGGTTTTATTATCATTTATTAGGGTTTATTAGGTATTTTTGAGGTTTTATTAGGGTTGAGTAGAGTTTCTTAGGGGTTTTGGGGAATATAATTTGTTTTGAGGGATTATAAGAGTTTATTAGGGGTTTATTACGGTTTAATTTTTTATATTATGGTATATTAGGGTTTAATATTTTTTTGGGTTTTAAAGCGTCTTTAGGGTTTTTGTAGCATTTTTTAGGGTTAGTGTAGCGTTTTTAGAGTTTATGTAGAATTTTTAGTGTTTATGTAGCGTTTTTAGGGTTTAGTTAGCAGTTTTAGATTTTATGTATCATTTTTAGTGTTTATGTAACGTTTTTAGGGTTTATGTATTATGTTTAGGGTTTAGGTTTTAGGTAGCGTTTTTGGGGTTTATGTTGCGTTTTCTTGGTTTATGTAGTATTTTTAGGGGGGCTGTAGCATTTATGTTGCATTTTTTAGGGTTTATGTAACGTTTTTAGGGTTCATGGAGTGTTTTTAGGGTTTATATTGTGTTTTTCGGTTTTATGTATCGTTGTTAATGTTTATGTTGTGTTTTTTGGGTTTACGTTGTGTTTTTAGGGTTTATGTTACAGCTCTAGGGTTTATGTAGTTATTTTAGGGTTTATGTAGCGTTTTTTGGGTTTATGATGTGTTTTTTAGTATATGTTGTGTTTTTAGGTTTTTGTTGCATTTTTTTGGGTTTATGTAATGTTTTTAGTGTTTATGTATCTATTGGAAGCCTTTTTTAGGGTTTTAATGGTTGTTTATGGTTTATATAGTTTTTTAGGGTTTTTAAGGATTGTTAACAGGAGTTTGTGGTTTTTTATCGTATCTAATGGCTTTTAATGGTTTTTTGGGGGGTTTTATGGGTTTATTTTTTTTTTAGGATTGATAGGGGTTGTTAGGGTTTTTTAGTGTGTTTTAGTGTTTGTTTGGTTATTGTAATGGTTTTTAGGGTTTATATAATGTGTTTAGGCATTTTTTTGGGTTCTTTAGGGTTTTTAGTGTTATTTAGAGTTTAATATGGTTCTTTAGGGTTTATTAGGGTTCTTTAAGGTTTATTAGTATTCTTTAGGATTTGTTATAGTTTATTACCATATTTTATTGTATATTAGGGTTTTATGGGGCTTTTGTAGGCATTAATAGATTTTTCAAGGGTTTATCAACCTTTTTAGGGTTATTTAGGGTTTATTATGGTTTATTTTATTTATTAGGGTTTAGTAATGTGTATTTGGGTTTATTACGATTTATTTGGGTATATTATGCTTTGTTAGGGTTTATTGCAGTTTATTAGGGGTTTGTTATGGTTTGTTTCATTTTGTTACAATTTATTGGGCGTTGTTAGGATTTGTTATGATTTGTTTGGGGTTATTAGGGTTTATTATGGTTTATTAGGGTTTATTAGTGGGTTGTTGGGTTTTGTAGGCTATTATTTGTAGAATTTTGTAGCGTTTTTTCGGATTTGTTAGGGATTTTAGTGATATTAGGGTTTTTATGGTTTAATAGTGTTTTTTATTGTATATTAGTGGGTTTAGGGCTTTTGTAGCATTTATTATGGTCTAATAGAGTTTGTTAGGGTTTATTACAGGTTATTACGATTTATTAGTGTTTAATTGGGGTATTTATGGTTTAATAATGGGTTTTAGGGGTTATTAGGGTTTATTAGTGGTTTGTAGGGGTTATTAGTGGTTGTTAGGGTTTGTTAGGTTTTTTTAGGGTTTTTTAGGGTTTGTTATGGTTTGTTTAAGTTACTTGGGGTTTTATTCGTTTTTTGGGTTTTATGGGTGTGTTTGGATTTGTTATGCTTTGTTAGGGTTATTTTAGAGTTTTTTGGGGTTTTGCTGCATTTTGTGGGCTTCAAAACATTTTTCAGTTTTTTGTAGAAATTGATAGGGTTTATGTAGCATTGTTAGTGGCTTTTGTCAGGATACCCCGATTTGTTAACATTCAAACAGGTATAACTTCTGATCTGGATGTCCGGTAGGCCTGTACCACATATCATTTCGAAGATTGTTTCATTTTATTTGATTGGACGGGTTGTGGAGTTGAAACAGGCTTCTAGATTAGAATTTATGGTTGTTTTATCATTCTATTTCTTTTCAAATACACAAATATATGTATTTATTCGTAAATGTGTGTGTGTGTGTGTGTGTTGTATATAGGTATTTATGTATTTATTTATAAACACACATAAAAAAATTATAAATGTATTTAAAACTAATCATATAAATATATATTAATATAAAATAAATATACGGATAAAAAACATATTTGTATAAGTATATATTAATATAATAATGAATATATATATATATCTAATAATATATGAATAAATATATATGTCTTAATATAACTAAATATATTAATATTAATATGAATCTATATTAATATATGAATAAATATAACTATATATATAAATAAATAGAGAAAAAATGAAAAGGCTTAGTGGTAAAGGTGCATGCACGCAAGGGGGGAGGTCACGGGTTTGAGTTCGGGTGGAAGAAAGGAGGTGCACGCGTGTAGGGGTGCACGAGAAGGGAAACGCGAGAGAGATTGAGGGGGGTATGCATAGCAATGATAGGGGTTGTCGAGCACTGTTAAAAGCTCCCCCCCCCCCCCCCCGCATTATATACATATTTTTTAATATTTTTTTTTGACATTTATCAGTGCTTTTTAGAAGTGCTGATAAAAGTCCCCTTTTATCAGCGCTAAAAAAAGCACTGATAAAGGGATCGTTTATTAGTGCTTTTTTTAGCACTGATAAAAGGTGTCTTTATCAGAGCTTTTCTAAGCACTGATAAAATGGACCCCCCCTATATCCTCACCTCGATTAACAACGCTTTTTATCACTGTTAATGCACAATTCTAGTGTGGATAAAGGCTGTTTTTGAAGTAGTGTGCACACGCACTGCACTTGTGTTATTCTATTATCACAAGTGTTATTATTTATTATTTATTATCATTCACATTCAAATGCACATTAATGGGGACTTGGTTATTTTTTATTGTTTATTACCATGCACATGTACATGCACTTGTATGTGCGTTATTATTTATTATTTATTATCTTTCAAATGCACATGCACATACACATGCAATTCACATGTTTTATTATTTATTATCATTCACATGCAAATGTACAGGCATATGAACATGCATGTGCGTTATTATTTATTATTTAAACCATGCACATGCATATGCACATGCAGGTGAATTATTACTATTATTATTAGGGTTATTTTTAGGTTTTACTAGCATTTTTTAGGATTTTTAGGTGATATTGACATTTATTATGGTATGATTCAGTTTTAGGGGTTTTAATGGTATATTAGCATTTTTAGGGTTTGGTGGGGGTTTTTAGGATTTTATTAGGGTTTATTATTGTGTGTCAAGGTTTATTATGGTTTATTAGATATTTTTAGGGTTTTAATAGGATTGATTTTGGTTTATTAAGGTATATTATTGTATATTAGGGTATGTTTGGGTATGTTTAGGATTTATTAGGATTTATTATAATTCATTATGGTTTATTAATTTTTAAGAGGTAATATTAGGGGTTTTTAGGGTTTATTAGTGTTTATTAGTGTTTATTAGTGCTTTTACGATTTGCTAGGTTCTATAAGCATTTATTATGTGTTTTAGGGCTTTGTAATGGTATATTTGTGTTTTTTAGGGTTTAGTGGGGTTTATTAAGGTTTATTATGGTGTGTTAAGTTTTATTAGGGTTGAATAGGTATTTTTAGGGTTTTATTAGGGTTGAGTAGGTATCTTTAGGGTTTTATTAGGGTTGAGTAGGGTTTATTAGGGTTTGTTAGGGATTTTTATGGTTTACTAGGGTTTGTTACTGTTTTTATTAGGGTATATGAGTGTTTTTTAGTTTTTGATAATATATATAAGTAGTTTTCATGACTTTTTATGTTTTATTAGCGTGTTTTTTGTGTTTGTGAACATTTTTTATGGTTTATTAGGTTTTATTAGAATTTATAATGGTTTATTAGGTTTTCTAGGGATTTTTAACGATTTGTTTGCATTTTTTTATTGGGGTTTAGTTGGGATTTATTAGGTTTTATTATGGTGTGTTAAGGTTTATTAGGGTTGAGAATGTATTTTTAGGGTTTTATTATGGTTTTATTAGGGTTTATTAGTTTTTATTAGGGTTTTTAGGGGTTTATTAGTTTTTTTTATTAGGTCATATTAGTGTATGTTAGGTCCTTTTATATAATATAACTTGTTTTTATTATTTGTGAGCATTTTGTGTTTTTTTGTGAGAATTTTTAGGGTTTCTTAGGTTATATTAGAGTTTATTATGGTTTATTAGGGTTTCTAGTGGTTTTTATGGTATATTAGTGTTTTTTGTCTTTATTAGGTTATATAAGTGTTTTTAGGTCTTTTTAGGTAATACAGGGCATTTTTATTGTTTGTGATTGTTTTTTATTGTTTTTGAGTGTTTTCAGGGTTTATTAGGTTATATTTGAGTTTATTAGGGTCTCTAGGTATTTTTTAAGGTAGACTAGCGTTTTTTCTTTATTAGGGTTTTGTAGGGTTTTATCAGGGGTTATTATGGTGTGTTAAGGTTTATTAAGGGTTGAGTAGGGTTTATTTGGCTTTATTTAAGGTTTATTACGGCTTTTTAGGGTTTTTTTGGGGTTTATTAGGGTTTATTAGTGTTTAATGGTTACTATTATGGTTAGTTAGGGTTGTTTAGGTTTTCTTAATGTGTTTTTAGGGTTTGTTAGGTTTTACTATCATTTATTAGGGTTTATTAGGTATTTTGGGGGTTTTATTATGGTTGAGTAGAGTTTCTTAGGGTTTTAGGGATTATAAGGTGTTTTTAGGTATTATTAGAGGTTATTAGGGGTTTATTAGGGTTTAATTGTTTATATTATGGTATATTAGGGTTTAATATTTTTCAGGGTTTTGAAGCATCTTTAGGGTTTTTGTAGCATTTTTAGGGCTTATGTAGCGTTGTTGGAGTTTATATAGAATTTTTAGTGTTTGTGTAGCATTTTTAGGGTTTAGTTAGCGGTTTTAGATTTTATGTATCATTTTTAGGGTTTATGTACTGTTTTAAGGGTTTATGTAGCATGTTTTGGGTTTAGGTTGTATCTATCATTTTTCAGGGTTTATCTTGAATTTTCTAGGTTTATGTAGAATTTTTAGTGGTGATGTAGCATTTATGTTGCATTTTTTTGGGTTTATATAATGTTTTTAGGGTTCATGTAGTGTTTTAGGGTTTTTATTGTGTTTTTAGGTTTTATGTAGTGTTTTTTAATGTTTATGTTGCGATTTTTAGGGTTTATGTAGCATTTTTGGGTTTATGTTGAATTTTTTGGTTTATGTTGCGTTTTTAGGATTTTTGTTTCCATTTTTAGGGTTTATATAACTTTTTTAGAGTTTTTGTATCTATTTGAAGCCTTTTTAGGGTTTTAATGGTTGTTTATTGTTTGTAGTGTTTTTAGGGGTTTTAAGGGTTGTTAACGAGTGTTTATAGTTTTTTTTGGTATCTGATGGCTATTTAATGATTTTTTTAGGGATTTTATGGGTTTATTTCTTTTAGGATTCATAGGGGTTGTTAGGGTTTTTAGTGTGTTTTAGGGTTTTTTGGGTATTGTAGTAGTTTTTAGTGTTTATATAATGTGTTTTAGTGTTTTTTGGGTTCTTTAGGGGGTTTTAGTGTTCTTTAGAGTTTTATATGGTTCTTTTGGTATTATTAGGGTTCTTTAGGGTTTATTAGTGTTCTTTAGGATTTGTTACAGTTTATTAGAGTTTTTATTGTATATTAGGGTATTATTGGGCTTTTGTAGGCATTAATAGCTTTTTCTAGGGTTTATCAACCTTTTCTAGGGTTATTTAGTATTTATTTGGGTTTATTAGGGTTTATATTATTTATTAGGGTTTAGTAACGTGTATTTGGGTTTATTACGATTTATTAGGGTTTATTATGATTTGTTAGGATTTAATGGGGTTTATTAGGGGTTTGTTATGGTTTGTTTCAGTTTGTTACAATTTATTTGGCATTGTTAGGATTTGTTATGATTTAGTTGGGGTTGTTAGGGTTTGTTACGATTTTTTGTGGTTATTAGGGTTTTTAGGGTTTATTAGTGGGTTGTAGGGTTTTGTAGGCTATTATTTGGATATTTTTGTAGCGTTTTGTTGGGTTTGTTGCGGTTTTTAGTGATTAATAGGGTTTATTATGGTTTAATACTATTATTATTGTATATTTGGTGTTTTAGGGAATTTGTAGCATTTATTAGGGTCTAATAGAGTTTGATAGAGTTTATTACAGGTTATTACGATTAATAAGTGTTTATTAGGGTTTTAGGGTTTAATAGAGGGTTTTATGGGTTATTAGGGTTTTTAGTGGTTCTTAGTGGTTATTAGTGGTTGTGAGGGTTTTATAGGTTTTGTTAGAGTTTTTAGGGTTTGTTATGGTTTGTTTGAGTTTTTTGGTGGTTTATTATTTTTTTGGGTTTTATGGGTGTGTTTGGATTTTTTTATTCTTTTTAGGGTTATTTTTGTGTTTTTTGGGGTTTTGATGCATTTTGTTGGTTTTTATGCATTTTTTGGGTTTTTTTAGAAATTGATAGGGTTTATGTAAGGTTGTTAGTGGAATTAGTGGTTCTTTAGGGTTCTTTATGATTTTTAGGGTTTTTAGGGTTTTTTAGGGGCTATTATTGTTTCTTTTGAGGTTTTTAGGGTTTTCTAGGGGGTTTTAAGGTTTTAAATGGTTTCATAGGGTTGGTTAAGGTTTTGTTGTTCATTTTTAGGTTTTTACGGGTTTTTAGCATTTTTAATGGTTTATAGGTTTTTTAGGGTTTTTCGAGAATTTTTTGAGGTTTTTTCGGGTTTTTTAAGTTTGTTTTCAGGTTTTTTCGGTTTATTCAGTTTTTAGGGGTTTTAGGGTTTTTTAGGGTTTTTAGGGTTTTTAGGATTTTTAAGGGTTTTAGGGTTTTTAGGTTTTTTAGGGTTTTTTTAGGGTTTTTAGGTTTTTTTGGGTTTGTATGGTTTTTTAGGGTTTTGTCAGGTTTTGCTGGGTTTGTTAGGGGTTTTTGTGAATATTATTATTTTGAATGGTTTAATAGGATTTTTTTTGTATATTTGGATTTTTAGGTATTTTGTAGCTTTTATTGGGTTCTAATAGGGTTTTAGGGTTTATTGCGATTTATTAGTGTTTATTAGGGTTTAATAGTGGGATTTAGGGTTTATTAGTGTTTATTATAGTATATTATTGGTTGGTAGGGTTGGTTAGGATTTATTATTTCTTATTAGAGTGATTTAGGGTGTCTAAGGGTTTTATAAGGTTTCTAAGGGTGTGTTAGGGTTTCTAAGGGTGGGTTAAGGTTTTTATGGGTTCGTTATGGTTTCTAAGGGTGTTCTATGGTTTTTAAGAGTTTATAAGGTTTTGTTAGCGTTTCTATGGGTGCGTTGGGTATTATAAGGGTGTGTTAGGGTTTCTAAGGGTGTTTTAGGGTTTCTAAGTGTGTTTTAGGGTTTCTAAGGTTGTGTCAGTGTTTCTTAGGTTTTCTTAGGGTTTTGTTAGGTTTTTAGGATTTTTAGGGTTATGTTAGGGTTTCTTATGGTTTCATAGGGTTTTTCAGGGTTTCTTCGGGTTTATTATGTTTATTGGGATTTCTTGGTGCTTATTGGGGTTTTTTAGGGCTTGTTAGTGTTTTTTAGGGTTTGTTATGCTTTTTAGGGGTTTTAAGGGTTTTTTAGGGTTTGGTATGGATTTTTAGGATTTTGCATGGTTTTTAATGGTTTTTAGTGTTTATTGGGTAATTCATGGATTGTTAGGGTTATTTAGTTGTTCTTGGTTTTCACAGATCTATAGATATAGTCGCAATCTTCAATTTGATATGTGGTAGAGGTGAAGCGGACACCCAGAGCAAATGTTATGGTCATTTGGAGGACTGAAGGACCTTTTGTGTCATTAAGAACGTGATAAGGTGTTCCTATAGGTCACAGATATGTATATCTAGTTGAAAGCTTCGATTTGATATATGGTAGTGGAAAAACGGACTCCCAGAGTAGAAGTTATGGCCTATTGGAAGGTTTAAGTACCTTTTGGGGCCTTCAAGGATGTGAGAAGGTCCTTCAATGGTTATATGAGTGTAGGTCTAGTCACAAGATTCAATTTGATATGTGGAAGAGGCTAAATAGACACCCATAGATGAAGTTATTGCAAAACGGGCACCAGGATCCAATCTTTTGAACATCCAAAGTGATTTTGGGTCTTTTTACTGGTTGAAGAACGTCAAAAAGGGTTACAGTGGTTACGAAAGTGTGTAGCTTTTTACAATATTCTATTTGATATGTGGTAGAGCTAAAATGAACACACACAGTACAAGTTATTTCCATTTTAAATTGAGCAACTCTCCTAGCGCTTAAAAACATAAGAAACCTGCTACTCACTAAAATAGGCATAACATCTCCTTTGGGTGTCCGTTTGACCCCTTTGACCACTAAAATCGAAGCTACGTTTGAGCTCTACCACATATCAAATAAAAGGAAGCGAAGTGATCTACGCAGAATGCTAACTTGGAAAAAGTTCAAGTCATGTTTGGGACCTTAAAATCCCAAAAACCCATCAGAAGGCCTCAAAAATTCCATTTCCGTGTCCGGATCCCTCTCAAATTTTTCTTAAAACGGTCATAACTTTTGATATGAGTGTATGTTCGGCCTCCGACACCTATTTTTATCATAGTTCATTCCATGTGATATTGTTTGACTATTCGCGGTGCTGAAATGGACACCTGAAGAAGATGTAATTCCTTTTTTAATGACTCTGTGATTTGTTTGGTTTTTCGAGACACCATTTCTAGCACTTTTTTCATGTCTGTTGTTTTTTCAAACAACAATAACTTATTATTACTGTTATTATTATTATTATTATTATCATCATCTTATGAAAATTCACATGCACATGCACTTGTGTTATTATTATATTTTTATTACCATGCACATGCACATGCAATGCACACACGTTATTTTATTATCACATGCGTTGTTATTATTGTTGTTATTTTTATTATTGTGGTTGTTGTTGTTGTTGTTGTTGTTATTTTCATCACATGAAAAAGCACATCCAAAGGAACATATATGCACATTCAATGTACATGCGTTATTTTATTATCACATGCGTTTATATTATTAATATTATTAATATCATCATCATCATCATCATCACATGCAAATTCAATGCACATGAGTTATTATTTATTACCATACACATGCAAAAGTATTGTATATGCAATATTCTATTATAATATGCATTAGTACTACTAATATTATCACCACCACTACTACTACTATTACTACTGTTGTTATTATTACTATCATCACATGAAAATGTAGATGCACGTGCATATTTATTTATTATTTATTACCATGTACGTGCATATGCAATGCACTTGTATTATTATTTTATTATTATTATTATAATTAATATTATTATCACAGTTTTTATTATTATTGTTATAATAATTATTATTATTATTATCATTATTATTATCATTATCACATGAAAATGCACATGGATGTGCGTTGTTATTTATTATTTACTTCCATGCACGTGCATAAGTTATTATTATTATTATTATTACAATTAGTATTATTAATATTATCATAAAATGTAAAGGCACATGCATGTGCATGTGCCTTCTTTTTTATTATTATTTATTTATTATTTACTACTATGCACGTGCAAATGAAATGCACTTACATTATTCTATTATTATTATTATTATTATTCTTGTTATTGATGTTGTTTGTATCATCAAATACAAAAGCACATGCACGTGTGTTGTTATTTATTATTTATTACCCTGCACGTGCATGCGTCATTATCATTATCATTACATGTAAATGCACATGCACGTGCGTTATTATATATTATTTATTATCATGGACATGAAAATGCAACGCACTTGCATTATTCTATTATAGCATGTGTTATTATTATTTATTCTAATGCGCGTGCACACGCAATGAACGCGCGTTATTATATTATCACATGTGTTATTATTTATTATTTATTATCATTCACATAAAAATGCACATTCATGAGGATTTGGTTATTATTTATTGTTTATTATCATTCACATGCACATGCACATACACATGATATTCACAGGCGTTATTATTTATAATTTATTATTTATTATCATTCACATGCAAATGCGCAGGCATATGCACATGCCCATGCGTTATGATTTATTATTTAAACCATGCACATGAAAATGCACAAGCAAGTGCGTTATTACTACTACTATTATTAGAGGTATTTTTAGGGTTTACTACCATTTTTTAGGATTTTTAGGTGTTATAAACATTTATTATGGTTTGTTTGTGTTTTAGGGTTTTTAATGGCATATTCGTGTTTTAGGGTTTAGAGGGGGTTATTAGGATTTTATTAGGGTTTATTATGGTGTGTAATGTTTTATTAGGGTTTATTAGGTATTTTTACTGTTTTATTAGGATTGTGTGGGGTTTATTTGGGTATATTATGGTATATTTGGGTATGTTTAAGATTTATTAAGGTTTATTATGGTTCATTATGGGTTATTAATTTTTAAGAGGTTATATTAGGGGTGTTTTTATGTTTAGTGTTGTTTATTTAGGTTTATTAGCGCTTTTAAGCTTTGTTAGGTTTTATTAGCATTTATTAGGGGTTTTAGGGCTTTTTAATGGTATATTTTCATTTTTTCGGATTTAGTGGGGTTTATTATGGTTTATTATGGTGTGTTAAGGTTTATTAGGGTTCAGTAGGTATTTTTACGGTTTTATTAGGTTTGAGTCTGTATCTTTAAGGTTTTATTAAGGTTTAGTAGGTTTGAGTACGGTTTATTTGGGTTTGTTAGGGATTTTTAGGGTTTACTTGGGTTTGTTAGTGTTTTTATTAGGGTATATGAGTGTTTTTTAGTCTTGTTAATATATATGAGGGGTTTTTATGTCTTTTTAGGTTTTATTAGCATGTTTTTAGTATTTGTGAGCATTTTTAATGGTTTATTAGTTTTATTTGAATTTATTATTATTTATTATAGTTTCTAGGGCTTTTTAATGGTTTGTTTGTATTTTTTTGTTTATTGGGGTTTAGTTGTGTTTTATTAGGTTTTGTTATGCTGTGTCAAGGTTTATTAGGGTTGAGAAGGCATTTTTAGGGTTTTATTATTGTTTTATTAGGGTTTATTTGTTTTTATTTGGGTTTATTAGAGATTTTTAGGGTTTATTGGGGTTCATTAGGGGTTTATTAGTTTTTTTGTTTTATTAGGTTATATTAGTGTTTGTTAGGACTTTTTAGATAATATAACGTGTTTTTATTGTTTGTGAGCATTTTATTTTGGTTTGTGAGCGTTTTAGGGTTTCTTATGGTATATTAGAGTTTATTAATGTTTATTAGGTTTTCTTGGTATTTTTAAGGTATATTAGCATTTTTTATCTTTATTAGTTTATATTAGTGTTTTTGGTTCTTTTTAGGTAATATAACACACTTTTATTGTTTGTGATCATTTTTTTAATTTTTGTGAGCGTTTTTAGGGTTTATTAGGTTATATTTGAGTTTATGAGGGTTTCTATGTATTTTTTAAGGTATACTGGCATTTTTTCATTATTAGGGTTTTTTAGAGTTTTATAAGGGGTTATTATGGTGTGTTAAGGTTTGTTAGGGTTGAGTAGTGTTTATCTGGCTTTTTTATGGTTTATTAGGGCTTTTATGGTTGGGTTGGGGTTTATTAGTGTTTATAAGTGTCTTTTAGGGTTTTTTAGGGTTTTTTATGTTTTCTTAATGTGTTTTTAGGGTTTATTAGGTTTTGTTATCATTTATTAGGGTTTATTAGGTATTTGGGGTTTTATTAGGGTTGAGTAGAGTTTCTTAGAGTTTTTAGGGATTATAATGTATTTTTAGGGATTAGTACTGTTTATTAAGGGTTTATTAGGGTTTAATTTTTTATATTATGGTACATTAGGGTTTAATATTTTTGAGTGTTTTAAAGCATCTTTAGGGGTTTTGTAGAAATTTTTAGGGTTTATGTAGCGTTGTTCGAGTTTATGTAACATTTTTAGTGTTTATGTAATGTTTTTAGGATTTAGTAAGCAGTTTTAGATTTTGTGAATCATTTTTATGGTTTATATAATGTTTTTAGGGATTATTTAGTGCGTATAGGGTTTAGGATTTATGTTGCATTTTTTAGGGTTTATGTTTCATTTTCAATGCTTATGTAGCGTTTTTAGGGGTTATTTAGTGTTTATGTTGTATTTTTTAGGGTTTATGTAATGTTTTTAGGGTTGATGTAGTGTTTTTAGGGTTTATATTATGTTTTTAGGTTTTATGTAGCATTTTTTAATGTTTATATTGCATTTTATAGGGTTTATGTTGTGTTTTTTAGAGTTTATGTTACAATTCTAGGGTTTATGTTGTGTTTTTAGGGTTTATGTAGCGTTTTTTGGGTTTATGTTGAGTTTTTTGGTTTATGTTGTTTTTAGGGGTTTTGTTGCATTTTAAGGGTTTATGTAACGTTTTTAGGGTTTATGTAGCTATATGAAGCCTTTTTTAGGGTTTTAAGGGTTGTTTATGGGTTGTAGTTTTCTTTATGGTTTTTAAGGTGGTTCAACATGCGTTTATGGTTTTTTATTGTATCTGATGACTTTTTAATGGTTTTTTTGGGGGGGGTTATGGGTTTATTTGTTTTTTTGGGATTGATAGGGGTTGTTAGGGTTTTTTAGTGTGTTTTAGTGTTTGTTTGGTTATTGTAATGGTTTTTAGGGTATATATAATGTGTTTAGGCATTTGTTGGGTTCTTTAGGGTTTTTAGTGTTATTTAGAGTTTAATATGGTTCTTTTGGGTTTATTAGGGTTCTTTAGGGTTTATTAGTGTTATTTAGGATTTGTTACAGTTTATTACCATTTTTTATTGTATATTCAGGTTTTATTGGGCTTTTGTACGCATTAATAACTTTTTCTAGGGTTTATCAACCTTTTTTAGGGTTATTTAGGATTTATTAAGATTTATTAGGGTTTATTTTATTTATTAGGGTTTAGTAATGTGTATTTTGGTTTATAACGATCTATTAGGGTTTATTATGATTTGTTAGGGTTCATTGCGGTTTATAAGGGGTTTGTTATGGTTTGTTCCAGTTTGTTATGATTTATTTAGCGTTGTTAGGATTTGTTACAATTTATTTGGGGTTGTTATGGTTTTTTACGATTTATTTTGGGGTTATTAGGGTTTGTTAGGGTTTATTATTGGGTTATAGGGTTTTGTAGGCTATTATTTTGAGGTTTTTGTAGCGTTTTGTCAGGTTTGTTAGGGTTTTTAGTGATTATTAAGTTTTATTATACTTTAATAGTGTTTTTTATTGTCTATTAGGGGTTTTAGTTCTTTTTTAGCATTTATTAGGGTATAATAGAGTTTGTTAGGGTTTATTATCGGTTATTAAGATTTATTAGTGTTTATTAGGGTTTTTAGGGTTTAATAGTGGGTTTTAGGGGTTATTAGGGTTTTTTAGTTGTTCATAGGGATTATTAGTGGATGTTAGGGTTTGTTAGGTTTTGTTAGGGTTTTTAGGGTTTGTTATGGGTTGTTTGAGTTGTTTGGAGTTTAGGCGTTTTTTTGGGTTTATGGGTATGTTTTTATTTTTTATGCTTTTTTAGGGTTATTTAAGAGTTTTTTGGGGTTTTGTTTCATTTTGTGGGTTTTAAAGCATTTTTTTGGGTTTTTTGTAGCTATTTTTAGGGTTTATGTAGTGTTGTTAGTGGCTTTAGTGGTTCATTAGGGGTTTTTAGGGTTCTTTAGGGTTCTTTATGGGGTATTAGGGTTTCATTTGAGGTTTTTAGAGTTTGTTAGGGGGTTTTAGTGTTTTAAAGGGTTTCATAGGGTTGTTTAGGGGTTTGTTTGACATTTTCAGGCTTTTTCGGGTTTTTTTAGCATTTTTAGGGGGTTTTAGGGTTTTTAGAATTTTTTGAGGTTTTCTGAGGTTTTTTAGGGTTTTAAGGTCTTTTTTCTAGTTTTTCAGTTTTTTTGTGTTTTAGGGGTTTTATGGTTTTTAGGGTTTTTTAGGTTTTTTAGGATTTCTTTAGTGTTTTTAGGGTTCTTTAGGGTTTTTTGGGTTTTTTTTTGGGTTTTTTGGGTTTTTCAGGTTTTTTTTTGTGGTTTGACTGTTTTTGTCGGGTTTGTTAGGGGTTTTTTTATGAATATTAGCGTTTTGAATGGTTTAATAGAATTTGTGTTGTATATTTGGGTTTTTAGGTATTTTGTAGCTTTTATTGGGGTCTAATAGGGTTTTTAGGGTTTACTACGATTTATTAGCGTTTATTAGGGTTTAGTAGTGGGATTTAGAGTTTATTAGGGTTTATTATGGTTTATTATTGGTTGGTAGGGTTTGTTAGGATTAATTTGTGCTTATTAGAGTTATTTATGGTTGCTAAAGGTTTTCTAGGGTTTCAAAGGTTGTGTTAGGGTTTCTAAGGGTGAGTTAGGGTTTTTATGAATGGGTTTCGGTTTCTAAGGTTGTGCTATGGTTTCTTTGGGTTTATAAAGTTGTTTTAGGGTTTCTATGGGAGTGTTGGGGTTTCTGAGGGAGTGTTAGGGTTTCTAAGGGCGTGTTAGAGTTCTTAAGGGTGTGTTAGGATTTATAAGGATGTGTTAGTGTTTCTCAGGTCTGCTTAGGATTTTGTTAGGGTTTTTAATGTTTTGTTAGGGTTTCTTATGGTTTCTTAGGGGGTTTTTAGGGGTTCTTCATGTTTTTTGGGTTTTTTGGGGTTTCATTGTGCTTCTTGGGGTTTGTTACGGCCTGTTAGGGGTTTTTAGTGTTTGTTATTGTTTGTTAGGGATTGTTATGTTTTTAGGGTTTTTTTGGGATTTGTTAGGGGTTTTAGGGTTTGTTAGGGTTTGTTAGTGTTTGTTAGGGTTTGTTAGGGTATGTTTGGGTTTTCTTGGTTTTTAATGGTTTTTAATGTTTATGGGGTTATTCATGGTTAGCTAGGGTTATTTAGTTGTTCATGGTTGTCACAGATGTGTAAAGCTAGTTGTAAGCTTCAATTTGATATCTAGTAGAGGTGAAACGGACACGCATAGCAGAATTATGGTCATTTGGAGGACTTAAGGACATTTTGGGACATTAAAAATGTGATAAGGTGTTCCTTTTGGTCACAGATGTGAAGATCTAGTCGAAAGCTTCAATGTGATATATCGTAGAGGCAAAACAGACTCCCGTAGTAGAAGTTATGATCTTTTGGAGGGTTTAAGTACCTTTTTTCGCCTTCAAGGAAGTGAGAAGGTGCTTCAGTGGTTATAGGATTATAGATCTAGTCGCAAGCTTTGATTTGAAACGTGGTAGAAGCAAAATGGACACCAATAGAAGAAGTTATTGCAAAACGGACACCATAAGCCAATCTTTTGACCATCCAAAGGGATTTTGGGACTTTTTGGGGGTTGAAGAATGTCATAAAGGGTTCCAGTGGTTACTAGAGTGTGTATCTTTTCAAAATATTAGATTTGATATGTGGTAGAGCCATAATGAACACACGTAGAAGAATTTATTGTCATTTTAAATTGAACAACTATCCTAGCGCCTAAAAACCTAAGAAACACGCAACTCACTAAAATAGGCATAACTTCTCCTTCGGGTGTCCGTTTGAGCGCTATGACAAGTAAAATCCAAGCTCGTGAGGTGAGTGAGGAAAAAATTTAGTAGAAACTGTGAGAATATAAAAAAAAGATATATTAGTTATACCACTCCATAAAAAGTCCAACTTCAAACACCCTTAACTCTCACTATGGTTGTCCGTTTGAGCTCTACCACATATCAAATCGAAATTAGTGAAGAGATATACGCAGAAGGATGACTTGAACAAATTTCAAGTAATGTTTGGGACCCTAAAATCCCAGAAACCCATCAGAAGGCCTCCAAAACTCAATTTCTGTGTACAGATCCCTGTCAAAATTTAATTAAAATGGTCACAACTTCTGATATATGTGTATGTTCAGCCTCCGACCTCTATTTTTATCATAGTTCGTTCAATGAGATTAAGTTTGAATAATCATGGAGTGGAAATGGACACCCGAAGAAGAAGTTATGCCTTTTTTAATGACTCTTTGATTAGTTAGGTTTTTCGAGACCCCATTTCTAGAATTTTTGTCTTGTCTACAGTTTTTTCAAACAACTATAACTTATTATTACTGTTATTATTATTATTAAAATCATCATCTCGTCTACATGAACATGCACATGCAAGTGAAGTATTATTATATTTTTATTACCATGAACGTGAAAATGCAATGCACACATGTTATTTTATTATCATAGTCGATGTTATTATTATTGTTGTTATTATTATTGTGGTGGTGGTTGTAGTAGTAGTTGTTGTTATTGTTATTATAATCACATGAAAATGCACATGCAAATGCACATACACACACATTCATTGCATGTGAGTTATTCTATTATAACATGCGTTGTTATTATTAATATTATTGTTATTATTGTTATCATCATCATCATCACATGAAAATGAAATGCACAAGCATTATTATTTATTACCATGCACATGAACACGTAATGCACATGCAATATTATATTATCACATGCATTGGTACTCCTATTATTATCACCACCACTACTACTATTATTACTACTACTGTTATTATTACTATAATCACATGAAAAGGTAGATGCACATACGTTATTATTTATTATTTATTACCATGCACATGCATATACAATGCACCTGTATTATTCTTTTATTATTATTATTATCACAATTATTATTATTATTATTATTATTATCATTATTATTATCATTATCACATGAAAATGCACATGCATGTGCGTTGTTATTTATTATTTATTACCATGCAGGTGCATGTGTTATTATTATTATTTTTACAATTAGTATTATTAATATTATCATCAAATGTAAAGGCACATGCACATGCATGTGCGTTCTTATTTATTATTATTTATTTATTATTTACAATTATGCACGTGCACATGAAATGCACTTGAGTTATTCTATTATTATTATTATTATTATTATTATTATTATTATTGTCTGTATCATCATATACAAATGCACATGCAAGTGCGTTGTTATTTATTTTTTGTTATCATGCACGAGCATGCATCATTATCGTTATAATTACATGTAAATGCACATGCACATGCCATATTATATATTATTTATTATCATCCACATGCAAATGCAATGCACTTGAGTTATTCTATTATCACATGTGTTATTATTATTTATTCTCATGCACGTGCAAACACAATGCACATGCATTATTCTATTATCACATGTGTGATTATTTATTACTTATTATCATTCACATGAAAATGCACATTCATGTGGACTTGGATATTATTTATTGTTTATTACCATGGACATGCACATGCACTTGCACATGCACATTCACTTGGATGTGCGTTATTATTTATTATTTATTATCATTCACATGCACATGCACATACACATTAAATTCACACGCGTTATTATTTATAATTTATTATTTATTATCATTCATATGCAAATGCGCAGGCATATGCACATGCACGCGCGCTATGATTTATTATTTAAACCATGAAAATGCATACACACATGCACGTGCGTTATTACTATTATTATTATTAATAGAGGTATTTTTAGGGTTTAGTATCATTTTTTAGAATTTTTAGGTGTTATTAAAATTTATTATGGTTGGTTTGGGTTTTTTGGTTATTTAATGGTATATTAGCATTTTTAGGGTTTGGTGGGGGTTATTAGGATTTTTTAGGGTTTATTATGTTGTGTTAAGGTTTATTAGGGTTTATTAGGTATTTTTAAGGTTTTATATGGATTAAGTTGGGTTTATTAGGGTATATTATGGTATATTTGGGTATGTTTAGGATTTATTAGGGTTTAGTATCATTCATTATAGTTTATTAATTTTTAAGAAGGTATATTAGGGTTTTCTAGGGTTTAGTAGTGTTTATTAAGGATTAATAGTACTTTTAAGATTTGTTAGGTATTATTAGAATTTATTAGGGGTTTTCGAGCTTTTTAAGGGTATATTTGTGTTTTTAGGGTTTAATGGGGTTTATTGTGGTTTATTATAGTGTGTTAAGGTTTATTAGGGTTGAGTAGGTATTTTTAGGGTTTTATTAGGGTTGATTAGGTATCTTTTGGGTTTTATTAGGGTTTATTAGGGTTGAGTAGTCTTTATTATGGTTTGTTAGGGATTTTTAGGGTTTACATTGGTTTGTTAGTGTTTTTATTAGGGTATATGAGTGGTTTTTAGTTTTTGTTATTATATATGATTAGTTTTTAGGACTTTTTACTTTCTATTAGCGTGGTTTTAGTGTTTGTGAGCATTTTTTATGGTTTATTAGGTTTTATTAGAATTTATTATACTTTATTAGGGTTTCTTGGGGTATTTGATGGTTTGTTTGCGTTTTTTTGTTTATTGGGGTTTTGTTGGGTTTTATTAGGTTTTATTATGGTTTTTCAAGGGTTATTAGGGTTAAGAAGGTATTTTTAGGGTTTTATTATGGTTTTATTAGGGTTTATTATTTTTTTATTAGGGTTTATTAGGGATTTGTAGGGTTTATTAGGGTTTGTTAGGGAAAAGAAGGCTCGGGGCCAGGAAAAAGTGGCCCCCCCAAATTTAAACAAAAATAAAGGTACAAACAGAGTTATACAAGGGGGGATTACATAACCGGGTGTGAACCTCACCCTTAAAATCAGACACAACAAAGGAGGAGCAGGGAGGTGTGGCAACAAAGGACCACAAAGAATAATGTTCCATAATAGCCTGCTTGGAGAGAGCATCTGCAACTGCATTGGCCTCTCGGTAGACATGTGTCATAGTGAGGTGAAACCTTTGGCACATTGAATGTTAGTCCATCCATGGGGTAAGAACCCTACAAGGGATGCACCTAGATCTGCTTTTAAGAGCACTCACAACAAGCATGGAGTCAGACTCGAGCCACAGAAAAATCAACCCGAATCTGACAGCATATTCAATCACCTTTATGATGTCCTATAACTCAGCTTCAAGAGCACACCCATCACTGATAATGTGTTGAAAACATCCCTTGAAAAAACACCGATAAGTGTGGAAGACTCCACCACATCTAGCAGGGCCCAGGGCACCAAGGGTCGCACTATCCACATTGACCTTGATCCAGGAGGGGAGTGGAGGAATCCAGCGAATAAACCAGGGGACCATGGGTTTTTTTACCCTACTAGATACACCAAGAAATCAAAGGATGATCAGTTCACGGACGTCATTCTCCATATGTCATGTCTGAATCCGGGAGGCCGCATAAACAGCCCTGTGAATCGCCACAACTCCTGCATGAAAGGAGAGTCGTTTCTTATTGAAAGCAACCACATTCCAAGCGGTCTAAATAAAGGAGATGGTGGCTGAAACCGCAGCCAGCAAACAATTGCGGACCTGCTCACTATAATCCAAGTTGTACAGGTCTGCTAGGAGCTACAAAAAAGGCCTGTCAAGGCCAGTTGGGAAGCCAAATGTTCGCTGCAAATAACCCCAAAGATCAGCGCTGAATTTGCACTGCATGATGGTGTGATGGACTTTTTCTTCCGCACCGAGGCAAAGGAAACATGAAGAGGAAAGGTTGAGACCCACTCACTGCAATTGACCCTGCATGGAAAACTATTTTTTCAAGATTTTCCAGATAAGAAGTTGATTTTCAGGGGGAATGAAATTCCTCTTAAAATTAGAAAGCCAGCTCGGTGGAGGGGATCCCCTGGCACAATTGTACCGATAGTATTCCTTAGCAGTGAGTCGCCCAACCAGATTGGGCTTCTAGATCAGGATATCAGAATGTATGAATTGATATCGCTGAATTTGGAGTAAGACAATAGGCGGGAGGGCCTCGAATTGTTCCAGCCTCGGGATGAACTCCGCAATAGTCAGTCGCTTCAATCCAGGAGGAGGGATGATGAGATCTTGCTGGGGCCTATCAAACTAGGGCATAGACCAAGCATTCAAGGATGAGTGCGGGGAGACAAAACATTTAGAAAGAGGGACAATGGCCTTGTACGAGGCCCAAATTTCTGGAAAAACAGATGAGGGGAAATACCCTTTATATCCATCACAGATCTTGAGCACAAATATTTCCCAAGTGAAATCCAAGCTCAGAGCCATAGGACTTAGTAGCCCCCAAGTATACTTAGCAAGGAGGGCATCGTTGTAGCGTCTGAGGTCTTTGATACCAAGACCACCCAACTCAATTAGCTTGGTGCATTCCTTCCAGGCCACAGTGATCAGTTTCCTTTGAGTAATGCACCCTGTCCAGGAAAAATTCCTAATCTTTTCCTGCAGGTCCTTGATGAGAATAACCGGCCACCTGTAAATAGAGAAAGCATAAGTGAACATGGAGGTAATCACCGAGTTGATGAGGCAGACCCTGCCAGCTTGCGAGAGGGACTCCCCTTTCCATTTCTCTAGCTGTTGACTGATTTTAGAGGCAATGTTCTCAAGGTAACACCACTGGACACATCCCCAAAAGATGGGAACACCTAGGTAGTCGAAAGGTAATAACCCCCTCTTTACACAATGGGACATGGCAATGGAGATCCTCCGGGACCGTGAAATCCACTCCCCAAAGACAATCAAAGACTCACTTCAACTGATGGATTGTCCGGCAACATGCTCGTAGTGCCGAAAAATCATCCGAATGGAATCAGGAGTACGTTTATCAGCCTGCCCGAACAAGAGAATATCATCTACATACAACAGATGTGATGGCACATGAAGGTCCCTCCCTGTCTGGATAGGACTGAAGAGGCCAGCCTGACAAAGATCAATGAGGCACCTGCTAAGGTAGTCTTCAGCGATCGCAAAAAGACTTCCTGAAAGAGGATCACCCTATCTGACTCCACGGGAGCAGGGGAAAACCCCTTAGGGGAGCCATTAAGAAGAATAGAGCCCCATCCACTGCTACGAATGGACATGATGATCCTAATAAAATTACTCGAGAAGCCATACTTAGTCAGGACCTGAGAAATAAAGCTCCACTTTATAGTGTCAAAAGCCTTGGAAATGTCAACCTTTAGTGCAAAGTTTCCATGCTTGGACGGCTTTCGCATGACATTGATGCTTTATGAGTCTGTGAACAGGCAGTCCTAGATGCTCCTGCCCGGACAAACCCAAACTGGTAAGGGGTGAGGATATCCCCCAGAAACATCCCAAGTAGCATGACCAGAATCTTGCTGATAATTTTGGGGACAGTGTTTCCAATGGACATCGGTCGAAAATCACCAATATCAATGGCATTGTCCCTTTTAGGAATTACATCAATGAAGTTAGAGTTGACCCCATGTGGAATGATGGTAGTGAGAAAGAATTCCCACACATCGCTGACGATGCCTTCATGCAGGATGTCCCAGTAGAACATGAATAATTTGTTGGTGAAGCCATCCGGTCCCGCTGTGCTGTCAATGTTTAAAGAGAACAGAGCAGCCCTAACCTCCTCTGCAAGGGGCGGGATCATGAGAGCTCGGTTCTGATGCTCATCAACACATTGTATAATGGAGTCCATTAAGGGGAGGGTGTCTTCTCTACCATCATCTGAATAAATCCCTTGAAAATGACTAACAATAGCTGAGGAGATATCATCCTCTGAAGTAAAGGTAGAAACCTAAATGCGAACATCCTTAAGATAGGTTTTGGATTTTTTCTTCCGGGGCAACCGATGGAAGAATTTCGAGTTCCGATCCCCGTCCTTGAGCCTTCTCACACTGAATTGATTCTTGGCCAACATTTCCTTAAGAGCCAGAAGATCATCAAGTCTATAATGAAGCTGCAACTCCTCACAGGAGGGCAGGGGAAGACGAGAATTGGCTTCCTAGTGGACAACAAGTTGATGCTCGGCATCTCAAATGTCATTTTCAAGACTGGAAAAGCAGCCCTTGCTTCAGTCTTTAAGCAGAGCTTTGATTTTTTTTAGCATTAAAACCAAACTATGGAAATGACTGCCCTGAAAGTCTTCATCCCAGCCGTTGAGAACAATTTCCCTTCATCCAGGAATCGTGAGCCATGCAGTATTGAACTTAAAAGGCATAAGTGAAGATCTTGAGGCGCCTATGGAGCTGTCAATGATCAAAAGATTATGATCCGAGTGGAACTTGGGAAGTGTAAAGCCCAAGAAATCAAAGGGCAAGGAAACATCATTGATTCTGTAAAAACACATGTCCAACTTGTTGGCCGGCCTGCCATTCACAGTAGAACGCCCCCAAGTGAAGGAGGCTCCAGAAACAGGGTCCTCCAAGAAGTTACAAGCATCAAGACAAGAGGAAAACTCCATGACAGCCGAGCGGGAGAAGTTGGAGCCAATCCTCTCATCCGGATGCAAGATAGTGTTGAAATCCCCAACAATAATCTAGCTGTTCTCAATGATCCCATAGCGCATAGTCAAATGATCCCATAGGACCCATCTCCTCATGTAAGAGCAGGAAGCGTACACAAAAGATAGAGAGAGGGGGGAAGAATTACAAATGACAAATAAGGTGATGACTTGATTACACACCTAAAACGATGTCAAGTGAATGTCATCATGCTTAAGCACCCAAATCATGTCCAGGCCACTATAATTAATAGTATTCGCATCACAGGAATAACCAAGGTTTGCGCCAGTTGAAACCCGTCCAGTTTTCAAATATGATCATTGGTTTAGCAATACCCAGAACCAACGACCTCTGAGAGGTGAGTAAATGACTAAGGGATGAGATAGTGGGAGGTTTCCCCATCCCCTGGCAGTTCCAGAAGAGTATCCGCATAAGATTAGGCCGAGGGAACCTCGTTCACCAGGGTGATGCAAACATTTGAAGATCTGGTCTTCGCTTTTGATTTCTTCCATTTCTTCTTGGGCCTGCCCACAGGGTTCTTCTTAGGTGAAGGATCACCCTCAACAGCCCGATATTTGAGTCCCAGATCTTTGGGAGGTTGAGAACTAGCCTCATGTGATGATACCAGGTGAGCTAGCTTGGAGGACCCTTCTGCCTCCTCATCATTCTGCTCGACTGTATCTCGTCGTGCAGCCCTGCTGGGGGACACAGCAACAAAAGAATCGCCCGATAGCACTGGGTGATCCAGGAGTGTGGAGACCTTCTCAATCCCAGAAGGGATAGGGGACCCTGCAGAGACCAGCCCCTCATCCACCACCTGAAATGGGGGGGACAGCTTATGACAGCAGGGAATGTCCGCCACCAGGGAAGGATCAAGAAAAGGCTGGCCAGGCTCAGCCATAACCTGACCAGCAATAGGCACAGAGGATTGACCAGGCTCATTCAGGACTGTCTGTAGGCTGGGAGAAGCGACAGGAGAGTCCGCGACTGTCAGTCGTTCATCCGGGGATTTGGACCCATGGGAAACTCCCTGTAATCAGGAGGGGGTCTCTTGACAAAGGGTGTCATCAGCCTCTAGCACCCTCCTTGGTGAAGGCAGTTCCACAGGACACCGAACTGCCTTAGAGACATGCTGGGAGGGAGAAAGTGCGTGAGCCTTCACCCCCGCTCTAGCGTCCAGCTGCCTGGTGCAGGACTCAGCAGAGTGTCCATTAAGATTGCACTTGGAACACACTTTTAAGCGACGACAACCAGAGATGAGATGGCCAAAGAGATGGCGGTGAAGACAAAACTGGGGTTTTCTCTCATAAAGGATCTCTAGCTTGAAACTGTATTCATCAGTGTTGGGCACAACTTCTTCAATCAAAGTGGAGGCCAAATCCACCTCCACAAGAACACGGGTGAAATGCCCGTACTTTGGATTTTCAGTCTCCTTGTCAATGTGAATGGGATAGCCTACCGAGGAGGCAATGTCCCAAAGGATCCGGAGATGCCAATATAGCCAGCTAACCTTATTGATGCAGATCCATATCTACACAGAAGTGTTCTTGACATTCATCAGGTTGAAATTCCGATCCCATTCTTGAATCCTTATGAGTCTGGGCTTTAGATTGAGAGAGCCAAAGCTCCAGGCACGTCTTTTGCTCTCATCCGAGGGAAAAACAATATGATAATACCCGCGCCCCATGGCAGTCATACGTCACTCAGAGAAACCCCAAATTTCCTTGATCCGATTGGCAAGATCAAAAAATTTCCAGAGCTGCTCGCCCTTGGGGGTCAACACCCGAGAAATAATGGAGAAACGACACAAATTGCCCCTTTCCTCTACCACCTCTCGATTTTCCGAGACATGAGCCACCCACCCTTTCCGAATGACACGACCAGGGGAAGGGGGGTCATATAGCCTTTTTTATTATATGTGAGTGTTTTTAGGGTTTCTTAGGTTATAATAGAGTTTAATTTGGCCTATTATGGTTTCTATGGATTTTTATGGTATATTAGCGTTTTTGTCTTTATTTGGTTATATTAGTGTTTTTAGGTCTTTTTTGGTAATATAGTGTGTTTTATTTTTTGTGATCATTTTTTTATTGTTTGTGGGAGTTTTTAGGGGTTATTAGGATATATTAGAGTTTATTAGGGTTTCTAGGGATTTTTTAAGGTATACTAGTGTTTGTTTTTGTTATTAGGGTATTGTGGGGTTTTATTAGGGGCCATTATGGTGTGTCAAGGTTTGTTAGGGTTGAGTAGGGTTTATTTGGATTTATTTATGGTTTATTAGGGATTTTTTTTGTTTTTTGGGGTTTATTACGGTTTATTAGTGTTTATTAGTGTCTATTAGGGTTGGTTTGGGTTGTTTAGGTTTTCTTAACATGTTTTAGGGTTTATTAGGTTTAATTATCATTTATTAGAGTTTATTAGGAATTTTTTGGGTTTTATTTGGGTTGAGTAGAGTATCTTAGGGTTTTTAGGGATTATAAGGTGTTTCTAGGGATTATTAGAGTTTATTAGGGGTTTATTAGGGTTTAATTTGTTATATCATTGTATATTGGGGTTTAATATTTTTGAGGGTTTTTAATCGTCTTTAGGGTTTTTGTTGCATTTTTTAGTGTTTGTGTAGCGTTGTTTGAGTTTATGTAGAATTTTTAGTGTTTATGTAGCACTTTTAGGGTTAATTTAGTAGTTTTAGGTTTTATGTAGCATTTTTTAGGGTTTATGTAACGTTTTTAGGGTTTATTTAGCGTGTTTAGATTTTAGGTTTTATGTAGCATTTTTAGGGTTTATGTTGTATTTTCTGGGTTTATGTAGCATTTTTAGGGGTGATGTAGCGTTTTTGTTTCATTTTTTTAAGGTTTATGTATTGTTTTTTGGGTTCATGTAGTGTTTTTAGGGTTTATGTTGTGGTTTTAGGTTTTATGTAGTGTTTTTTAATGTTTTTGTTGTGTTTTTTAGGGTTTATGTTACGGTTCTAGGGTTTATGTACAGCTTTTTGGGTTTATGTAGCGTGTTTTGGGTTTATGTTGCATTTTTTGGGTTTATGTTGCGCTTTTAGGTATTATGTTTCATTTTTAGGGTTTATGCAACCTTTTTTGGGTTTATGTACCTATTTGTTGACTTTTTTAAGGTTGTAATGGTTGTTTATGGTTTGTAGTGGTTTTAGGTTTTTTAAGGGTTGTCAACGGGTATTTATAGTTTTTATGGTATTTGATGGGTTTTCAATGGTTTTTGGGGGGTTTTTAAGTGTTTATTTGTTTTTTCCGGATTAATAGGGGTTGTTAGGGGTTTTTAGTGTGTTTTAGGGTTTGTTTGGTTAATGTAGCAGTTTTTAGGGTTCATGTAATGTGTTTAAGCATTTTTTGGGTTCTTTTGGGTTTTTTAGGGTTCTTTAGAGTTTATTATGGATATTAAGGGTTTATTTGGATTCTTTAGGGTTTATTAGTGTTCTTTAGGATTTCTTATGGTTGATTAGAATTTTTAATTGTATATTAGTGTTTTATTGGGATTTTGTAGGTATTAATAGCTTTTTCTAGGGTTTATCAACCTTTTTAGGGTTATTTAGAATTTATTAGGGTTTATTTTATTTATTAGGGTTTAGTAAAGTGTATTTGGGTTTATTACGATTTATTAGGGTTTATTATGATTTTTTAGGGTTTATTACGGTTTATTAGCGGTTTGTTATGGTTTGTTTCAGTTTGTTAGGATTTATTTGGCATTTTTAGGATTGTTTACAATTTATTTGGGATTGTTAGGGTTTTTTACGATTTATTATGGAGTTATTAGTGTTTTTTAGGGTTTATTAGAGGGTTTTAGGGTTTTGTAGGCTATTATTTGACGGGTTTTGTAGTGTTTTGTTGGGATTGTTAAGGTTTTATGTGATTATTAGGATTTATTATGGTTCAATAGTGTTTTTATTGTATATTAGGGGTTTTAGGGATTTTGTAGCATTTATTAGCATTTAATAGGGTTTTTAGGGTTTATTATAGGTTATTATGATTTATTTGTGTTTATTAGGGTTTTAGGGTTTAATAGTGGATTTTGGGTGTTATTTGGGTTTATTAGTGGTTCATAGTGGTTATTAGTGGTTGTTAAGGTTTGTTAGGTTTTGTTAGGGTTTGTTAGGATGTGTGTTTTTCTATTATCACACATGTTATTATTATCATTATTATCATTATCATTATTATAATTATCATTATTGTTTTTACTATTATTATTATTATTATTATTATCATCACATGAAAATACAAATGCCAATGCGTTATTATTTATTATTTATTATATATTATTTATTTCCGTGCACGTGCATCTGTTGTTGTTTTTGTTGTTATTATTATTATAACTATTATTATTATTATTATTATCATCACTTGAAAATGCCCATGCACGTCCGTTATTATTTATTACCATGCACGTGCATGCGCAATGCACCTACATTATTCTATTATCACATGCATTTTTATTGTTATTGTTGTTATTACTATTATTGTTATTATTGTTGTTATCTTCTAATACAAATTAAAATGCACATGCGTTATTATTTATTCTCATGCACGTGCACACGCAATGAACTTGAGTTATTCTATTATCACATGTGTTATTATTTATTATTTATTATCATTCACATGAAAATGCACATTCATGTGGACTTTGTTATTGTTTATTGTTTATTACCATGCACATGCACATGAACTTGGATGTGTGTTATTATTTATTATTTATTATCATCCACATGCACATGCACATACACATGCAATTCACAGGTGTAATTATTTATAATTTCTTATTTATTATCATTCACATGCAAATGCGCAAGCAAATTCACATGCACGTGCATTATGATTTATTATTTAAACCATGCACATGCATATGCACATGCACGTGCATTATTACTACTATTACTATTAGAGGTATTTTTAGGGTTTAGTATCATTTTTTAGGATTTTTAGGTGTTATTAATATTTATTATGGTTTGTTAGGGTTTTAGGGTTTTTAATGGTATATTAGCATTTTTTAGGGTTTGTTGGGGGTAATTAGGATTTTATTAGGGTTTATTAGGGTTTATTAGGTATTTTTAGTGTTTTATTAGGATTGAGTTGGATTTATTAGGGTATATTATGGTATATTATGGTATATTTGGGTATGATTAGGATTTATTAGGGTTTATTAAGGTTCATTATGGTTTATTAATTTTTAAGAGGGTACATTAGATTTTTTTAGATTTTAGTATTGTTTATTCAGGTTTATTAGCTCTTTTAAGCTTTGTTTGGTTTTATTAGCATTTATTAGGGGTTTTAATGGTATATCTTCGTTTTTTAGGGTTTAGTGGGGTTTATAATGGTTTTTTATGGTGTGTTATGGTTTATTAGGGTATATTAGGTATTTTTAGTGTTTTATTATTGTTGAGTCGGTATCTTTAATGTTTTATTAGGGTTTATTAGGGCTGAGTATGGTTTATTAGGGTTTGTTGGGGATTTTCAGGGTTTTCTAGGGATTTTTAGTGTGTTTATTAGGGTATATGAGTGTTTTTCAGTTTTTGTTAATATATAAGAGGGGTTGTTATGACTTTTTTGGTTTTATTATCATGTTTTTAGTGTTTGTGAGAATTTTTAATTGTTTATTAGCTTTTATTTGAATTTATTATGGTTTATTAGGTTTTTAGGGCTTTTTAATCATTTGTTTGTGTTTTTTTGTTTATTGGGGTTTAGTTGCGTTTTATTAGGTTTTGTTATCGTGTGTCAAGGTTTATTATGGTTGAGAAGATATTTTTATTGTTTTATTAGGGTTTATTCATATTTATTAGGGTTTATTAGGGATTTTTGTGGTTTTTTAGGGATTGTTAAGGGTTTTTTAGTTTTTTTGTTTTATTAGGTTATATTTGTGTTTGTTAGGTCTCTTTAGATAATATAGTCTGTTTTATTGTTTTTGAGTATTTTGTTTTTGTTTGTGAGCATTTTAGGGTTTCTTTGGTTATATTAGAGTTTATTATAGTTTATTTGAGTGTTTAGGGATTTTTTTGGTATATTAGCGTTTTTTGTCTTTATTATGTTTTATTAGTGTTTTTAGGTCTTTTTAGGTAATATAGCGTGCTTTTATTGTTTTTGATCATTTTTTTATTGTTGGTGAGCGTTTTTAGGGATTATTAGGTTATATTAGAGTTTATCTGGGCTTCTAGGGATTTTTTAAGGTATACTAGAATTTTTTTTCTTTATTAGGGTTTTGTGGGGTTTTATTAGGGGTTACTACGGTGTGTTAAGGTTTGTTGGGGTTGAGTAGGGTGAATTTGGCTTTATTTATGGTTTATTAGGGCTTTTTAGTTGTTTTGGGGGTTTATTAGGGTTTATTCATATTTATTAGTGTTAATTAGGGTTGGTTAGGGTTGTTTAGGTTTTCTTAACTTCTTTTTAGTGTTTATTAGGTTTTATTATAATTTATTAGGGTTTATTAGGCATTTTGGGGTTTTATTATGGTTGAGTAGAGTTTCATAGGATTTTAGGGATTATAAGGTGTTTTTTGGGATTTTAGAGTTTATTAGGGGTTTATTAGGGTTTAATGTTTTATATTATGGTATATTAGGGTTTAATATTTTTTAGGTTTTTAAAGTGTCTTTAGGGTTTTTGTAGAATTTTTAGGGTTTGTGTAGCATTGTTAGAGTTTATGTATCATTTTTAGTGTTTATGTAGCATTTTTAGGGTTTAGTTAGCAGTTTTAGATTTCATGTATCATTTTTAGGGTTTATGAAACGTTTTTAGGGTTTATGTAGTGTGTTTAGGGTCTAGGTTTTATGTAGCATTTTTTAGGATTTATGTTGTGTTTTATAGGTTTATGTAGCATTTTTAGGGGTAATGTAGCATTTATGTTGCATTTTTTTGGGTTTATGTAACGGGTTTAGGGTTCATGGGGTGTTTTGAGGGTTTATATTGTGTTTTTAGGTTTTATGTAGCATTTTTTAATGTTTATGTTGCATTTTTAGTGTTTATGTTGTGTTTTTTAGGGTTTATGTTACAGTTCTAGGGTTTATGTAGTTCTTTTAGGGTTTATGTAGCATTTCTTGGGTTTATGTTGTGTTTTTTGGTTTATGTTTCATTTTTAGGGTTTTTGTTGCAATTTTTATGGTTTATGTAACGTTTTTAGTGTTTACGTATCTATTTGAATCCTTTTTAGTGTTTTAATGTTTGTTTGTGGTTTGTAGTGTTTTTTATATTTTTAAGGGTTGTTAATGGATGTTTATTGTTTTTATGGTATCTGATGGCTTTTTAATGGGTTTTTGGGGTTTTTCTAGGTTTGTTTGTTTTTTTGGGATTGATAGGGGTTGTTAGGGGATTTTATTGTGTTTATGGTTTATTTGGGTATTGTACTGGTTTTTAGGGTTTATATAAGGTGTTTTAGAATTTTTTAGGTTCTTTAAGGTTTTATAGTGTTCTTTAGAGTTTTATATGGTTCTTTAGGGTTTATTAGGGTTCCTTAGGTTTTATTAGTGTCCTTTAGGATTTGTTACAGTTTATAAGTGTTTTTATTGTATATTAGGTTTTTATTGGGATTTTGTAGGCATTAATAGCATTTTCTAGGGTTTATCAACCTTTTTAGGGTTATTTAGGATTTATTTGGGTTTATTTTATTTATTAGTGTTTAGTAACGTGTATTTGGGTTTATTACGATTTATTAGGGTTTATCATTCTTTGTTAGGGTTTATTGTGGTTTATTATGGGTTTGTTATGGTTTGTTTCAGTTTGTTACAATTTTTTGGCTTTGTTAGGATTTTTTACGATTTGTTAGGGGTTTTAGGGTTTGATACGATTTATTTTGGGGTTATTAGGGTTTGTTAGGGTTTATTAGTGGGTTTTAGGGTTTTGTAGGCTATTATTTGGTGGTTTTTGTAGCGTTTTGTCGAGTTTGTAAGGCTTTTTAGTGATTATTAGTGTTTATTATGGTTTAATAGTGTTTTTTATTATATATTGGGGGTTTTAGAGCTTTGGTAGCATTTATTAGGGTCTAATAGAGTTTTTTAGGGTTTATTACATGTTATTACGATTCATTAGTGTTTATTAGGGTTTTTAGGGTTTAGTAGTGGGTTTTAGGGGTTATTAGGGTTTATTCGTGTTTCTTAGGAGTTATTAGTGGTTGTTAGGGTTTGTTAGGTTTTGTTAGGGTTTTTAGGGATTGTAATGGTTTGTTTGAGTTGTTTGGGGTTTTATGCGTTTTTTTGGGTTTTATGGTTGTGTTTGGATTTTTTATGCTTTGTCAGGGTTATTTTAGCATTTTTGGGGCTTTGTTGCATTTTTTGGGTTTTGAAGCTTATTTAGGTTTTTTGTAGCAATTTTTAGGGTTTATGTATCATTGTTAGTGGCTTTAGTGGTTCTTTAGGATTTTATTAGGGGTTTATTAGGGTTTAATTTTTTATATTATGGTATATTAGGGTTTAATATTTTTGAGGGTTTTGAAGCGACTTTATGGTTTTTGTAGCCTTTTTTAGGGTTTGTGTAGCATTTTTAGTGTTTATGTAGCATTTTTAGTGTTTATATAACATTTTTAGGGATTAGTTCGCAGTTTTAGGTTTTATGTATCATTTTTAGGGTTTATGTAATGTTTTTAGGGATTATGTAGTGTGTTTAGGGTTTAGGTTTTATGTAGCATTTTAGTGATTATGTTGAATTTCTAGGTTTATGTAGTGTTTTTAGGGGTGATGTAGAGTCTATGTTACATTTTTGAGGTTTTATGTAATGTTTTTAGGGATCATGTAGTGTTTTTAGGGTTGTGTATTGTGTTTTTCGGTTTTATGTAGCATTTTAATGTTTATTTTGTGTTTTTAGGGTTTATGTTTTGTTATTTTAGGGTTTATGTTATAGTTCTAGGGTTTATGTTGTGATTTTAGGGTTTATGTAGCACTTTTTGGGTTTATGTTGCGTTTTTTTGGTTTATGTTGGGATTTTAGGGTTTTTGGGGCATTTTTAGGGTTTATGTAACGTTTTTAGGGTTTATGTATCTATTTGATGCCTTTTTAGGGTTTTAATGGTTGTTTATGGTTTTTAGTGTTTTTAGGGGTTTTAAGGGTTGTTAACATGTTTTTATGGTTTTTTATTGTATCTAATGGATTTTTAATGGTTTGAGGGTGTTTATGAGTTTATTTTTTTGGGGATTGATACGTGTTGTTAGCGTTTTTTAGTGTGTTTTAGGGTTTGTTTGGGTATTGTAATGGTTTTTAGGGTTCATATAATGCGTTTTAGTGTTTTTTTGTTCTTTAGGGTTTTAGTGTTCATTAGAGTTTAACATTGATCATTAGGGTTTATTAGAGTTCCTTAGGGTTTATTAGTGTTCTTTAGGATTTTTTACAGTTTATTAGAATTTTTTATTGTATATTATGGTTTTATTGGGCTTTTGTAGGCATTAATAGCTTTTCTAGGGTTTATGAACCTTTTAGGGTTATTTATGATTTATTTGGGTTTATTAGGTTTGTTTTATTTATTAAGGTTTAGTAACGTGTATTTGGGTTTATTACGATTTATTAGGGTTTATTATGATTTGTTAGGGTTTATTGCAGTTTATTAGGGATTTTTTATGGTCTCGTTTCAGTTTTTTACGATTTATTTGGCGTTGTTTGGATTAGTTATGATTTATTTGGGGTTATTAGGTTTTGTTACGATTATTTTTGGGGTTATTATGGTTTTTAGGGTTTAGTAGTGGGCTTTAGGGTTTATTAGAGTTTATTATGGTTTATTATGGGTTGGTAGTGTTTGTTTGGATTTATTAGTGCTTATTAGAGTGATTTAGGGTGTCTAAGGTTTTGTTAGGGTTTCAAAGGGTGAGTTTGGGTTTCTAAGGGCGGGTTAGGGTTTTTATGGGCGAGTTAGGGTTTCTAAGGGTGTGCTGTGGTTTTAAGGGTTTCTAAGGTTGTGTTTGGATTTCTATGGGTGTGTTGCGGTTTCTAAGGATGTGCTAGGGTTTCTAAGGGTGTGTTTGGGTTTCTAAGGGTGTGTTATGGTTTCTAAGTGTGTGTTATTGTTTCATAGGTTTTCGTAGGGTTTTCATATGGTTTTTAGGGTTTTGTTAGGGTTTCTTGTGGTTTCTTAGGGGGTTTTTAGGGATCCTTCAGGGTTTTTTTGGGTTTATTGTGGTTTCTTAGTGCTTATTGGGGTTTTTTAGGGCTTGTTAGGGTTGGTTAAGGTTTGTTAGGGTTTGTTATATTTTTTTAGGTTTTTTTGTTTGTTAGGGTTTGTTAGGGTTTGTTAGTGTTTGTTAGGGTTTGTTAGGGTTCGTTAGGATTTTCCATGGTTTTTAATGGTTTTTAGTGTTTATAGGGTTATTCATGGTTTGGTAGGGTTATTTAGTTGTTCATGGTTGTCAAAGATGTGTATATCTATTCACAAGTTTCAATTTGATATGTGGTTGAGGTGAAACTTACACCCATAGCAGATGTTATGTTCATTTGGTGGACTTATGGACCATTTGGAACTTTAAGAACGTGATAAGGTGTTCTTATTGGTCACAGATGTGTAGATCATGTGGAAAGCTTCGATTTAATATGTGGTAGAGGAAAAATGGTCTACCGTAATAGAAGTTATGGTCTTCTGGATGGTTTAAGTACCTTTTGGGCCTTGAAAGATGTGAGAAGGTGCTACAGTGGTTATAGGAGTGTAGGTCTAGTTGCAAGCTTCGATTTGATATCTGGTAGAGGCAATGCGGACACCCATAGAATAAGTCATTGCAAAACAGACACCAGAAGCCAATCTTTTGACCATCTAAAGGGATTTTGGGTCTTTTCGGGGGTTACGGAATTTCAAAAAGGGTTCCAGTGGTTACCAGAGTGTGTATCTTTTCACAATATTCGATTTAATATGTGGTAGAACCAAAATGATCACACGTAGCATATTTTATTATCGTTTTAAATTGAAAAACTATCCTAGCGCCTAAAAACCTATGAAACCCGCAACTCAAAAAAATATGCATAACTTCTCCTTTGGGTGTCTGTTTGAGTGTTGTGGCCAATAAAATCAAAGCTCATGAGATCAGTGAAGAAGAAGTTTAGTAGAAACTATGAGAAGATCAAATAAATATAAGATATATTAGATATACCACTCCAAAAAATTCCAACTTCAAACTACCTTAAATTTCGCTCCTGTTGTCCGTTTGAGCTCTACCACATATCAAATCGATAGTCGCGAAGGTATCTATGTAGAAGGATGAATTGAACATAGTTCAAGTCATGTTTGAGACCATAAAATACCTGAAACCCATCATAAGGCCTCCAAAACTCCATTTATGTGAACGTATCAGTGTCATAGTTTTCTTAAAATGGTCATAACTTTTGATCTATGTGTCTGTTCGGCCTCCGACACTTGTTTTTATTGTAGTTAGTTCCATGAGATTCAGTTTCACTATTCACAGAGAAGAAATGGACACCCGTAGAAGAAGATATGCCTTTTTCAATGACTCTGTGATTTGTTAGGGTTTTCAAGACCCCATTTCTAGCATTTTTGTCATGTCTGCTGTTTTTTCAAACAACTATAACTTTTTATTATTGTTATTATTATTATCATCATCATCTCATCCACATGAACATGCACATGCACATGCGTTATTATTATATTTTTATTACCATGCACGTGCAATGCAATGCACACACATTATTTTATTATCAAATGTGTTGTTATTATTATTATTTTTGTTGTTGTTTTTATTAGTATTGTTATTATCATCACATGCAAATACACGTGCGAATGCACATACATGCACATTCAATGCACATGCATTATTCTATTATCACATGCTTTATTATTATTAATATTAATATTGTTATTATTATTATTATTATTATTATTATTATTATCATCACATGAAAATTCAATGCATGAGCATTATTATTTATTACTATGCACATGCACACGTAATGCACATGTAATATTCTATTATCACATGCATTGGTACCACT
Source organism: Viscum album (assembly GCA_963277665.1). NCBI lineage: Eukaryota > Viridiplantae > Streptophyta > Magnoliopsida > Santalales > Viscaceae > Viscum > Viscum album. The sequence goes on from OY728167.1 coordinate 932,229,238, forward strand.
ACTATTATCACCACCACTAATACTATTATTATTACTATCATCACATGAAAATGTAGATGCACGTGTGTTATTATTTATTATTTATTACGAGGCATGAGCATATGAAATGCACTTGTATTAATATTTTATTATTATTATTATTATCACAATTATTATTATTATTGTTGTTGTTTTGTTGTTGTTGTTGTTATCATTATCATTATTATTATCTTTATCACATGAAAATGCACGTGCATGTGCGTTGTTATTTATTATTTATTATAATGCACGTGCATCCGTTATTATTATTATTATTAAAATTTGTATTATTAATATTATCATCAAATGTAAATGCAATTGTGCATGCATGTTTGTTCTTATTTATTATTATTATTTATTATTTACTACTATGCACATGAACATAAATTGCACTGGCATTATTCTATAATAATAATAATAATAATAATAATAATAATTATTATTATTATTATTATTATTATTGTTTGTATCATCAAATACAAATGAACATGCATGTGCGTTGTTATTTATTATTTATTACCATGCACGTGCATGCCTCATTATGATTATCATTACATGTAAATGCACATGCATGTACGTTATTATATATTATTTTTTATCATGAACATGTAAATGCAATGCACTTCCATTATTCTATTATCACATGTGTTATTTTTATTTATTCTCATGCATGTGCACACGCAATGCATGTGCATTATTCTGTTATCACATGTGTTATTATTTATTATTTATTATCATTCACATGAAAATGCACATTCATGTGGATTTGGTTATTATTTATTGTTTATTACCATTCACATTCACATGAAGATGCACATTCACTTAGATGTGCATTAATATTTATTATTTATTATCATTCACATGCACATGCACATGTAATTCACATGCGTTATTATTTATTATCATTCACGTAAAAATGTGCAGGCCTATGCACATTCACGTGCGTTATGATTTATTATTTAAACCATGAACATGCATAGGCACATGCACGTGCGTTATTACTATTATTATTATTAGAGGCATTTTTAGGGTGTACTAGCATTTTTTAGAATTTTTAGGTGTTATTAACATTTATTATGGTTCGTTAGGATTTTAGGGGTTTTTAATGGTATATTAGCATATTTAGGGTTTGGTGGGGGTTATTAGGATTTTATTGGGGTTTATTATGATGTGGTAAGGTTTATTTGGGTTTATTAGGTTTTTTAAGGGTTTTATTAGGATTGAGTTGGGTTTATTAGGGTATATTATAGTATATTTGGGTATGTTTAGGATTTATTAGGTTTTATTATCATTCATTATGGTTTACTGATTTTTAAGAGGGTATATTAGGGTTTAGTATTGTTTATTAGGGTTTATTAGTTCTTTTAAGCTTTGTTAGGTTTTATTAGCATTTATTAGTAGTTTTAGGGCTTTTAAAGGTATATTTGCGTTTTTTCGGGTTTAGTGGGGTTTATTGTGGTTTATTATAGTGTGTTAAGGTTTATTAGGGTTTAGTAGGTATTTTTAGGTTTTTATTAGGGATGAGTAGGTATATTTAGGGTTTTATTAGGGTTTATTGGGGTTGAGTAGTGTTTATTAGGGTTTGTTACGGATTTTTAGGGTTTACTATGGTTTGTTAGTGTTTTTTTAAGGGTATATGAGTGTTTTTTAGTTTTTGTTAATATATATGAGGGGTTGTTAGGACTATATAGGTTTTATTATCATTTATTAGTGTATTTATGCATTTTTTATTGTTTATTAGGTTTTATTAGAATTTATTATTTTTTATTAGGGTTTCTAGGATTTTATAATGGTTTGCCTATGTTTTTTTGTTTATTGGGGTTTAGTAGGGTTTTATTTGGATTTATTATGGTGTGTCAGTTTTTATTAGCATTGAGAAGGTATTTTTAGGGTTTTATTATGGTTTATTAGGGTTAATTAGTTTTTATTAGGGTTTATTTGGGATTTGTAGGGATTATTTGGGTTTTATAGGGGTTTATTAGTTTTTTTGATTTATTACATTATATTAGTGTTTTTTAAGTCTTTTTAGACAATATAGCTTTTTTTATTGTTTGTGAGCATTTTGTTTTTGTTTGTGAGCGTTTTTAGGGTTTCTTAGGTTATATTAGAGTTTATTATGGTTTCTAGGGATTTTTAAGGTATATTAGCATTTATTGTCTTTATTAGGTTGTATTAGTGTTTTTAGGTCTTTTTAGGTAATATAGCGTGTTTTCATTGTATGTGATAAATTTTTTATTGTTTGTGAGCATTTTTAGGGTTTATTAGGTTATATTAGAGTTTATCAGGGTTTCTATGGATTTTTTAAGGTATAATAGCATTTTTTTGTTATTATGGCCTTGTATGGTTTTATTAGGGGTAATTATGGTGTGTTAAGGTTTGTTGGGGTTGAGTAAGGTTTATTTGGATTTATTTATAGTTTATTAGGGAATTTTAGGGTTTTTTGTGTGTGTTTATAATGGTTTATTAGTGTTTAATAGTGACTATTAGGGTTGGTTAGGGATGTTTAGGTTTTCTTAATGCGTTTTTATGGATTATTAGGTTTTATTATCATTTATTAGGGTTTATTAGGTATTTTGGGGTTTATTAGGGTTGAATATAGTCTCTTAGGGTTTTTAGGGATTATAAGGCATTTGATGAAATTATAAGAGTTTATTAGGGGTTTGTTAGGGTTTGATTTTTTTATATTATGGTATATTAGGGTTTAATATTTTTGAGGATTTTGATGCGTCTTTAGGGTTTTTGTAGCATTTTTTTGTTTTTGTGTAGTGTTGTTAGAGTTTATGTATCATTTTTAGTGTTTATGTAGAGATTTTAGGGTTTAGTTAGTGGTTTTCGGTTTTATGTAGCATTTTTTAGGGTTTATGTAACATTTTTAGGGTTTATGTAGCGTGTTTAGGGTTTAGGTTTTATATATCCTTTTTTAGGGTTTATGTTGCGTTTTCTGGGTTTATATAGGGTTTTTAGGGGTGATATAGCATTTATGTTTCATTTTAGGGGTTTTTGTAACGTTTTCATGGTTCATGTAGTTTTTTTAGGGTTTATGTTGTTTTTTAAGGTTTTATGTAGTGTTTTTTAATGATTATGAAGTGTTGTTTTGGGTTTATGTTACGCTTCTAGGGTTTATGTGGTGCTTTTTGCGTTTATGTAGCGTTTTTTGGGTTTATGTTGCATTTTTTGGGTTTATGTTGCACTTTTCGGGTTTATGTTGCATTTTTAGGGTTTATGTAACAATTTTTGGGTTTATGTATCTATCAGTTTCATTTTTAGGGTCGTAATGGTTGTTTATGGTTTTTAGTGGTTTGTCGGTTTTTTAAGGGTTGTTAATCGGTGTTTATGGTTTTTATGGTATTTGATGGGTTTTTAATGGTTTTTTGGGGGTTTTAAGGGTTTATTTGTTTTTTCGAGATTGATAGGGATTTTTAGTGTGTTTTAGGGTTTGTTTGGCTATTGTAGCGGTTTTTATTGTTTATGTAATGCGTTTTAGCATTTTTTGGTTCTTTAGGGGTTTTAGTGCTCTTTAGAGTTTATTATGGTTCTTTAGGGTTTATTAGGGTTCTTTAGGGTTTATTAGTGTTCTTTTGGATTTTTTACAGTTTATTAGCATTTTTATTGTATATTAGGGTTTTGTGGGGATTTTGTAGGCATTAATAGCTTTTTCTAGGGTTTATCAACCTTTTTAGGGTTATTTAGGATTTATTAGGGTTTCTAATGGTTAATTTTATTTATTATGGTTTTTAACGTGTATTTGGGTTTATTACAATTTATTAAGGTTTATTATGACTTGTTAGGGTTTATTGTAGTTTATTAGGGGTTTGTTATGGTTTGTTTCAGTTGGTAACAATTTATTTGGCATTCTTAGGATTTTTTATGATTCATTTGTGGTTGTTAGGATTTGTTACGATTTATTATGGGGTTATTAGGGTTTTTAGGGTTTATTAGCAGGTTGTAGGGTTTTGTAGGCTATTATTTGGCAGGTTTTGTAGTGTTTTGTCTGGTTTGTTAGGGTTTTTAGTGATTATCAGGATTTATTATGGTTCAATAGTGTTTTTATTGTATATTTGGGGTTTTAGGGATTTTGTAGCATTTATTAGAGTCTAATTGGGTTTTTAGTGTTTATTACAGGTTATTATGAATTACTAGTGTTTATTAGGGTTTTAGGGTTTAATAGTTGGTTTTAGGTGTTAATTGGGATTATTAGTGGTTCTTAGGAGTTATTAGTGGTTGTTAGGGTTTGTTAGGTTTTGTTAGGGTTTGTTAGGGTTTGTTAGGACATGTGTTATTCTGTTATCACACATGTTATTATTAACATTATTATCATTATCATTATTATAATTATAATTATTTTTATTATTATTATTATTATTATTATTATTATTATTATCGTCACATGCAAATGCAGATGCACAAGTGTTATTATTTATCATTTATTATTTATTATTTATTTCCATGCACGTGCATATGTAGTAGTAGTTGTTGTTGTTATTATTATTACTATTATTATTATTATTATAATTTTAATCACATGAAAATGCACATGCACGTCCATTATTATTTATTACCTTGCACGCGCACACTCAATGCACCTACATTATTTTATTATCACATACATTTTTATTGTTATTGTTATTATTACTATTATTGTTATTATTGTTATTATCATCTTATGAAAATGAAAATGAACGTGCGTTATTATTTATTACCATACACGTGCATATTCAATAAATGTGCTTTATTCTATTATCACATGCACTATTATTATTTATATTATTATTATTGTAATTATTATCATCACGTGCGCTCTGAGTTATTATTTATTATCATGCACTACAAATGAAATGCACGTGAGTTATTCAAGTATCACATGCATTGTTGATGTTGTTATTGTTATTGTTATTACCGTTGTTATTATTATTATTATTATTATTTTTATCATCATCTAATGCACATGCACGTGCATTGTTATTTATTTTTTATTACCATGCACATGCACATGCAATGCACACTCGTAATTTTATTATCACATACATTGTTATTCTTATTGTTATTATTATTATTGTGGTGGTTGTTGTTGTTGTCATTGATATTATCATCCCATGAAAATGCACATGCAAATACATAAACACCCACATTCAATGCACGTGCGTTATTCTATTATCACAAGCGTTGTTATTTTTATTATTATTATTAATATTATTATTATTAATATTATTATTATTATCATCGTCATAATCATCACATGAAAATTCAATGCACACGCGTTATTATTTTTTACCATGCACGTGCACACATAATGCATATGCAATATTCTATTATCACGTGCATTGGTACTACTACTATTATCAGTACTACTGCTTCTTCAGTTATTATTATTATCATCACATGCAAATGCAGATGCAGGTGCGTTATTATTTATTATTTATTACCATGCACATGCATATGCAATGCACATGTATTCTTCTTTTATTATTATTATTATTATTATTATTATTATTATTATTATCATTATTATTATCATTATCACATTCAAATCCACATGCATGTGCGTTGTTATTTATTATTTATTACCATGCACGTGCATGCGTTATTATTTTTATTATTATTAAAATTATTATTATTAATATTATTATCAAATGTAAAAGCACATACACATGCATGTGGGTTCTTATTTACTATTATTTATTTATTATTTACTACTATGCACGTGCACATGGAATGCACTTACGTTATTCTATTATCACGTGTGTTATTATCATTTGTTCTCATGAACGTGCACACACAACGGAAATGCATTATTCTATTATCACATGTGTTATTATTTATTATTTATTATCATTCACATGCAAATGCACATTCATTTGGAATTTGTTATTATTTATTGTTTATTACCATGAACATGCACATGCACATACTCATGCACATTCCCATGCACTTGGATGTGCGTTATTATTTATTATTTGTTATCATTCACATGCACATGCACATACACAGGTAATTCACATGAATTATTATTTATAATTTATTATTTATTGTCATTCACATGAAAATGTGCATGCATATGCACATGCACAAGTGTTATGATTTATTATTTAATCCATGCACATGCATATGCATATGCACGTGCGTTATTACTACTATTATTATTAGATTTATTTTTATGGTTTACTATCATTTTTTAGGATTTTTATGTGTTATTAATATTTATTATGGTTTGTTTGGGTTTTAGGGTTTTTAATGGTATATTAGCATTTTTTAGGGTTTGGTGGGGTTATTAGGATTTTATTAGGGTTTATTATGGTGTTTCAAGTTTTATCAGGGCTTATTAGGTATTTTTAGGGTTTTATTAGTATTGATTTGGGTTTATTAGGGTATGTTATGGTATATTATGGTATATTTGGGTATATTTAGGATTTATTAGGGTTTATTATGGTTTATTTTGTTTTATTAATTTTTAAGAGGGTATATTAGGGTTATTTAGTGATTAGTAGTGTTTATTCGGGTTTATTAGCGCTTTTTGGCTTTTTTAGGTTTTATTAGTATTTATTAGGGGTTTTAGGACTTTTTAATGGTATATTTTCGTTTTTAGGGTTTAGTGGGGTTTATTGTGGTTTATTATGGTGTGTTAAGGTTTATTAGGGTTTGGTAGGTATTATTAGGGTATTATTAGGGTTGAGTCGGTATCTTTAAGGTTTTATTAGGGTTAATTAGGGTTGATTAAGGTTTGTTAGGGTTCGTTAGGGATCTTTAGGGTTTATTAGGGTTTGTTAGTGTTTTTATTACGGTATATGAGTGTTTTTTAGTTTTTGTAAATATATATGAGGGGTTGTTATAACTTTTAAGTTTTATTCGCGTGTTTTTAGTGTTTGTGAGCATTTTTAATGGTTTATTAGGTTTTATTAGAATTTATTATGGTTTATTAGGGTTTCTATGGCTTTTTAATGGTTCATTTGTTTTTTTTTTGTTTATTGGGGTTTAGATTGGTTTTATTAGGTTTTGTAATGGTGTGTCAAGGTTTTTTAGTGTTGAGAAGGTATTTTTAGGGTTTTATTAGGTTTTATTCATTTTTATTCGGGTTTATTAATGTTTTTTAGGGTTTATTAGGGTTTGTTAGGGGTTTATTAGTTTTTTGTTTTATTAGGTTATTTTAGTGATTGTTAAGTATTTTTAGATAATATAATGTATTTTTATTGTTTGTGAGCATTTTGTTTTTGTTTGTGAGCATTTTAGGGCTTCTTTGGTTATATTAGATTTTATTATGGTTTATTAGGGTTTCTAGGGATTTTTAATGTATATTAGTGTTTTTTGTCTTTATTAGGTTATATTAGTGTTTTTAGGTCTTTTTAATTCATATAAAACGTTTTTATTGTTTGTGATCAATTTTTTATTTTTTGTGAGCATTTTTAGGGTTTATTAGGTTGTATTAGAGTTTATCAGGGTTTCTAGGGATTTTTTATGGTATACTGGCATTTTTTTTCTTTATTAGGGTTTGGTAGGGTTTTATTAGGGGTTATTTTGGTGTGTTATGGTTTTTTAGGGTTTTGAAGGGTTTATTTGGCTTTATTTATGGTTTATTAGTTCTTTTTAGGGTTTTTTGGTGTTTATTAGGGTTTATTAGTGTTTATTAGTGTCTATTAGGGTTGGATAGGGTTATTTAGGTTTTCATAACGTGTTTTTAGGGTTTATTAGGTTTTATTATCATTCATTAGGGTTCATTAGGTATTTTTGCGGTATTATTAGGGTTGAGTAGAGTTTCTTAGGAAATTGGGGATTATAAGTTGTTTTTATGGATTATAAGAGTTTATTAGGGGTTTATTAGGGTTTAATTTTTCATATTATTGTATATTAGGGTTTAATATTTTTGAGGGTTTTATAGCGTCTTTTGGATTTTTGTAGCATTTTTTAGGGTTTGTGTAGTGTTGTTAGAGTTTATGTAGCATTTTTAGTGTTATGTAGCATTTTTAGGGTTTAGATAGAAATTTAAGATTTTTTGTATCAATTTTAGGGTTTCTGTAAGTTTTTTAGGTTTTATGTAGCATGTTTAGGGTTTAGGTTTTATATTGCATTTTTTAGGGTTTATGTTGCATTTTCTGTGTTTATGTAATGTTTTTTCGGGTGATGTAGCATTTATATTACATTCATTAGGGTTTATGTGATGTTTTTAGGGTTCATGGAGTGTTTTTAGGGTTTATATTGTGTGTTTAGGTTTTATATAGCATTTTTTAATGTTTATGTTCCGTTTTTAGGGTTTATGTTGTGTTTTTTAGGGTTTATGTAGTGTTTTTAGGGTTTATGTTGCGTTTTTTCGATTAAAGTTGCATTTTTTGGTTTTTGTTGCGTTTTTAGGGTTTCTGTTGCATTTTTTAGGGTTTATGTAACGTTTTTATGGTTTATGTGTCAATTTGAAGCCTTTTTTAGGGTTTTAATGGTTGTTTATGGTTTGTAGTGTTTTGGGGGGGGGGGTTTAAGGGTTGTTAACGGGTGTTTATGGTTTTTTATGGTATCTAATGGATTTATAATGGGTTTTGGGGGGTTTTATTGGTTTATTTTTTTTTGGATTGATAGGTGTTGTTAGGATTTTTTAGTGTGTTTTAGGGTTTTTTGGTTATTGTAACGGTTTTTAGTTTTTATATAAGGTGTTTTAGCTTTTTTTTGGGTCATTAGGGTTTTTAGGGTTCTTTAGAGCTTAATATGGTTCATTAGTGTTTATTAGGGTTCTTTAGGGTTTATTAGTGTTCTTTAGGATTTGTTACTGTTTATTATCAATTTTTATTGTATATTAGGGTTTTATTAGGATTTTGTTGCCATTAATAGCTTTTTCTATGGTTTATCAACCTTTTTTTGGTTATTTAGGATTTATTATGGTTTATTAGGGTTTATTTTATTTATTAGAGTTTAGTAACATGTATTTGGGTTTGTTATGATTTATTAGGGTTTATTATGCTTTCTAGGGTTTATTGCAGTTTATTAGGGGTTTGTTATGGTTTGTATCAGTTTGTTATGACTTATTTGGCGTTTTGAGGATTTGTTATGATTTATTTGGGGTTGTTAGGGTCTGTTACGATTTATTTGGGGGTTATTAGGGTTGTTAGGGTTTATTATTGGGTTTTGGGTTTTGTAGGCAATTATTTGGAGTGTTTTGTAGCATTTTGTCGGGTTTATTAGGGTTTTTAGTGATTATTAGGGTTTATTATGGTTTAATAGTGTTTTTTATTGTATATTAGGGGTATTAGGGCTTTTGTAGCGTTTATTAGGGTCTAATAGAGTTTGTTAGGGTTTATTACCGGTTATTACTATCTATTAGTGTTTATTAGGGTTTTTAGGGGTCAATAGTGGTTTTTTTGGGTTATTAGGGTTTTTAGTGGTTCTTAGGGGTTATTAGTTGTTGTCAGGGTTTGTTCAGTTTTCTTAGGGTTTTTAGGGTTTGTTACGGTTTGTTTGAGTTGTTTGGGATTTTATGCGTTTTTTGTGTTTTATGGGTGTGTTAGGATTTTTTATACTTTGTTAGGGTTATTTTATCATTTTTTGGGTTTTTGTTGCATTTTGTGGGTTTTGAAGCATTTTTCAGGTTTTTGAAGCAATTGATAGGGTTTATGTAGAGTTGTTAGTGTCTTTGGTCGGGATACCCCGATTTTTTAACATTCAAACTAGTATAACTTCTGATCCGGATGTCCGTTAGGCATGTACCGCATATCATATCGAAGATTGTTTCATTTTATTCGATTGGAATAGTTATGTAGTTGAAACGGGATTCTATATTAGATGTTATGGTCGTTTTAACATTCTATGGCTTTTCAAATACACATATATATTTGTATTTATTCATAAATATATATGTGTTTGTGTGTGTCTGTGTGTGTCTGTGTGTGAGTATTTTATATATGTATGTATTTATTTATTTATGAACACACATAAAAATATATATTATAAATGTATTTAAAACTAATCTTATAAATATATATTAATATAAAAATAAATATACAGATAAAAAAATTAATATAAATATATATTAATATAAGAATGAATATATATATATATAATATGAATAAATATATATTTATTAATATAACTAAATATATTTATATTAATATGAATCTATATTAATATATGAATCAATATAAATATATATATAAATAACTAGATATATCATTAAATAGAGAAAAAATGAAATAGCTTAGTGGTAAAGGTACATGCACGTAAGGGGGGAGGTCACAGGTTCGAGTTCGGGTAGAGGCAAGGAGGTGTGCGTGTGTGGGGGATGCGCGGGGAGGGTAGCACGTGGGAGAGATTGAGGGGGGACCTCCTAGTGCTGATAAAGGGGGGGGGGGGGTTCAAGCACTGTTAAAAGATCCCCACCCCCCGCATTATATAAATATTTTTTTTATCTTTTTTTATTTTCTTTATTTTTTCTATTTATTTTGACCTTTATCAGAGCTTTTTTGAAGCGCTGATAAAGCTCCCCTTTTATCATCGCTTTTCTAAGCGCTGATAAAAGGGACCCCCCCCCCTATATCCTCGCCTCGATTAACATCACTTTTTTTAGCGTTGTTAATGCACTTTTCAAGCGCTGATAAAGGCCGTTTTTGTAGGAGTGTGCACAGACAATGCACATGCGTTATTCTTTTATCACATGTGTTATTAATTATTATTTATTATCATTCACATTCAAATGCTCATTCATGTGGACTTGGTTATTATTTATTGTTTATTACCATGCACATGCACATGTATATGCACATGCACATGCACATGCACTTGTATGTGCGTTATTATTTTTAATTTATTATCATTAAAATGCACATGCACATACACGTGAAATTCACATTATTTATTATTTATTATTTATTATCATTCACATGCAAATTCATAGGCAAATGCACATGCACATGCGTTATTATTTATTATTTAAACCATGCACGTGCAAACACATATGCACGAGCGTTATTACTATAATTATCATTAGAGGTATTTTTAGGGTTTACTTGCATTTTGTAAGATTTTTAGGTGTTATTTACCTTTATTCTGGTATGTTACAGTTTTAGGGTTATTTAATGGTATATTATCGTTTTTAGGGTTTTGTGGGGGGGGGGGGTTATTAGGATTTTATTAGGGTTTATTATGGTGTGTCAAGGTTTATTAGGGTTTGTTAGGTATTTTTAGGGTTTTATTAGGATTGAGTTTGGTTTATTATGGTATATTATGGTATATTATGGTATATTTGTGTATGTTTAGGATTTATTAGGGTTTATTAGGGTTCATTATGGTTATTAATTCTTAAGAGGGTATATTAGAGGATTTAGTGTTTATTAGTGTTTATTAGGGTTTATTAGCACTTTTAAGCTTTGTTAGGTTTTATTAGCATTTATCATGTGTTTTAGGGATTTCTAATGGTATATTTGCATTTTTTTTAGAGTTTAGTGGGGTTTATTATGGTTTATTATGGTGTGTTATGTTTTATTAGGTTTAACTAGGTATTTTTAGGGTTTTATTACGGTTGAGTAGGTATCTTTAGGGTTTTATTAGGGTTTATTAGGGTTGAGTAGGTTTCATTAGGGTTTGTTAGGGATTTTTAGGGTTTACTAGGGGTTGTTAGTGTTTTTATTATGGAATATGAGTGTTTTTTACTTTTTGGTAATATATATGAGTGTTTGTTAGGAATTTTTATGTTTCATTAGTGTTTTTTAGTGTTTGTGATCCTTTTTATGGTTTATTATATTTTATTAGAATTTATTATGGTTTATTAGGTTTTCTAGGTCTTTATAATGGTTTGTTTGCTTTGTTTTTTGTTTATTGAGGTTTAGTTGGGTTTTATTAGGTTTTATTAAGGTGTTTCAAGGTTTATTAGGGTTGAGAAGGTATTTTTAGGGTTTTATTATGGTTTTATTAGGGTTTATTAGTTTTTATTAGGTATTTTTAGTGATTTTTAGGGTTTATTAGTGTTTGTTAGGGTTTTTTTTGTTTTTTTTGTTTTATTAGGTTATATTATTGTTTGTTAGGTCTTTTTAGACAATATAGCGGGTTTTTATTGTTTGGGAGCATTTTTTTATGTTTGTGAGTGTTTTAGGGTTTCTTTGGTTACATTAGAGTTTATTATGGTTTATTAGGGTTTTCTTGGGATTTTTAAGGTATATTAGCGTTTTTGTCTTTATTTGGTTTTGTTAGTGTTTTTATGCCTTTTTAGGTATTATAGCGTGTTTTTATTGTTTGTGATTGTTTTTTTATTTTTTGTGAGCGTTTAGGGTTAATTAGGTTATATTAGAGGTTATAAGGGTTTCTAGGGATTTGTTAATGTATACTAGCGTTTTTTTCTTTATTAGGGTTTTGTAAGGTTTTATTAGGGGTTATTTTGGTGTGTTAAGATTTGTTAGGGTTGAGTAGGGTTTATTTGGATTTATTTATGTTTTATTAGGTCTTTATAGGGTTTGTTTGGGGTTTATTAGCGTTTATTAGTGTTTATTAGTGTCTATTAGGGTTGGTTAGGGTTGTTTAGGTTTTCTTAACATGTTTTTAGGGTTTATTAGGTTTTATTACCATTTATTAGGGTTTATTAGGTATTTGGGGGGGTTTATTAGGGTTGAGTATAGTTTCTTAGGGTTTTTAGGTCTTATAAGGTGTTTTTAGGGATTATTTGAGTTTATTAGAAGTTTATTGGGGGTTTATTATTGGTTAATTTTTTATTTTATGGTATATTAGGGTTTAATATTTTTGAGGGTCTTAAAGCGTCTTTAGGGTTTTCAGCATTTTTTAGGGTTTCTGTAGCGTTGTTAGAGTTTATGTAGCATTTTTAGTGTTTATGTATCATTTTTAAGGTTTAGTTAGCGGTTTTAGGTTTTATGTATCATTTTTAGGGTTTATGTAATGTTTTTAGGGTTTATGTAGCTGGTTTCAGATTTTGGTTTTATGTAGAATTTTTTAGGGTTTATATTGCATTTTCTGGGTTGATGTAGAATTTTTAGGGTTGATGTAGTGTTTATGTTGCATTTTTAGGGTTTTTGTAACGTTTTTGGGGTTCATTTAGTGTTTTTAGGGTTTATATTGTGTTTTTAGGTTTTATGTATCATTTTTTAATGTTTATGTCATGTTTTTTTGGGTTTATGTTGTGTTTTTTAAGGATTATGTTATAGTTCAAGGGTTTATGTAGTTCTTTTAGGGTTTATATAGCGTTTATTGGGTTTATGTTGAATTTATTGGTTTATGTTTCATTTTTAGTGTTTTTGTAGAATTTTTTAGGGTTTATGTAATGTGTTTAGGGTTTATGTATGTATATGAAGCCTTTTTTAGGGTTTCAATGGTTGTTTATGGTTTGTACTCTTTTTAGGGTTTTTAAGGGTTGTTAACGGGTGTTTATGGTTTTCTATGGTATCTGCTGGCTTTTTAATGGTTTGGGGGGGGGGGGGTTAGGGGTTTATTTGTTTTTTTTAGATTGATAGGGGTTCTTAGGGTTTTTTGTGTGTGTTTTAGGGTTTTTTTGCGTTTTCTAGCAGTTTTTATGGTGTATCTAATGTGTTTTTTCATTTTTTGGGTTCTTTAGTTTTTTCATGTTCTTTAGAGTTTAATATGGTTCTTTAGGGTATATTAGGGTTCTTTAGGGTTTGTTAGTGTTCTTTAGGATTTGTTACAGTTTATTAGTGTTTTTTATTGTATATTAGGGTTTTATTGGTATTTTATATGCATTAATAGATTTTTCTAGGGTTTATCAACCTTTTTAGGGATATTTAGGATTTATTAGGGTTTATTAGGCTTTATTTTATTTATTTGGGTTTAGAAACGTGTATTTGGGTTTATTACGATTTATTAGGGTTTATTATCATTTTTTAGGGTTTATTGCAATTTATTAGGGATTTGTTATGGTTTATTGGGGATAATTAGTTTTTATTAGGGTTTATTTAGGATTTTTATGGATTATTAGGGTTTGTTAGGGGTTTATTAGTTTTTTTGATTTATTACATTATATTAGTGTTTGTTAAGTCTTTTTAGATAATATAGATTTTTTTATTGTCTGTGAGAATTTTGTTTTTGTTTGTGAGCGTTTTTAGGGTTTCTTAGGTTATATTAGAGTTTATTGTGGTTTCTAGGGGGTTTTAAGGTATTTTAGCGTTTCTTGTCTTTATTAGGTTATATTAGTGTTTTTTGGTCTTTTTAGGTAATATAGCATGTTTTTATTTTATGTGATCAATTTTTTTTATTGTTTGTGAGCGTTTTTAGAGTTTATTGGGTTATATTAGAGTATATCAGGGTTTATAGGGATTTTTTTAAGGTATACTAGCATTTTTTTTGTTATTATGGGTTTTTAGGGTTTTATTAGGGGTCATTATGGTGAGTTAAGGTTTTTTGGGGTTGAGTAGGGTTTATTTGGATTTATTTATAGTTTATTAGGGAATTTTAGGGTTTTTTTGGGTGTTTATAATGGTTTATTAGTGTTTAATAGTGACTATTAGGGTTGGTTGGGGTTGTTTAGGTTTTCATAACGTGTTTTTAGGGTTTATTATGTTTTATTAACATTCATTGGGGTTTATTAGGTATTTTGAGGTTTATTAGGGTTGAATAGAGTCTCTTAGGGTTTTTAGGGATTATAAGGCGTTTGTAGAAAGTATTAGAGTTTATTAGGGGTTTTTTAGGGTTTGATTTTATTATATTATGGCATATTAGGGTTTAATATTTTTGAGGACTTTGACGCATCTATAGGGTTTTTGTAGCATTCTTTTGTGTTTGTGTAGTGTTGTTTGAGTTTATTTATCATTTTTAGTGTTTATGTAGAGATTTTAGGGTTTAGTTAGTGGTTTTCGGTTTTATGTAGCATTTTTTAGGGTTTATGTAACATTTTTAGGGGTTATGTAGGGTGTTTAGGGTTTAGGTTTTATATAGCATTTTTTAGGGTTTATGTTGCATTTTTTGGGTTTATGTAGCGTTTTTAGGGGTGATATAGCCTTTATGTATTATTTTTAAGGGTTTTTTTTAATGTTTTTAGGGTTCATGTTGTTTTTTAGGGTTTATTTTGTTTTTTATGGTTTTATGTAGTGTTTTTTAATGATTATGTTGCGTTGTTTTGGGTTTATGTTACGCTTCTAGGGTTTATGTAGTGCTTTTTGGGTTAATGCAGTGTTTTTTGGGTTAATGTTGCGTTTTTTGGGTTTATGTTGCGTTTTTCGTGTTTATGTTGCATTTTTAGGATTTATGTAAAGATTTTTGGGTTTATGTATTTATTGGTTGCCTTTTTAGGGTTTTAAGGGGTTTTTATGGTTTGTAGTGGTATGTAGGTTTTTTAAGGGTTGTTAATGGGTGTTTTTGGTTTTTATGGTATTTGATGGGTTTTAATGGTTTTTTTGGTGGTTTTAAGGGTTTATTTGTTTTTTCGGGACTGATAGGCGGTTTTAAGGGTTTATAGTGTGTTTTAGGGTTTGTTTGGCTATTGTAGTGGATTTTATTGTCTATGTAATGTGTTTTAGCATTTTTTGGATTCTTTAGGGTTTTTAGTGCTCTTTCTAGTTTATTATGGTTCTTTAGGGTTTATTAGGGTTCTTTAGGGTTTTTTAGTGTTCTTTTGTATTTGTTACGGTTTATTAGTATTTTTATTGTATATTAGTGTATTATGGGGCTTTTGTATGCATTAATAGCTTTCTCTAGGGTCTATCAACCTTTTTAGGGTTATTTAGGATTTATTAGGGTTTCTTATGGGATATTTTATTTATTAGGGTTTATTAACGTTTATTTGGGTTTATTTCAATTTATTAGGGTTTTTTCTAACTTGTTAGGGTTTATTGCAGTTTATTAGGGGTTTATTATGGTTTGTTTCAGTTTTTTACGATTTAATTGGCGTTGTTAGGATTTGTTATGCTTTATTTGTGGTTGTTAGGGTTTGTTATGATTTAATATGGGGCTATTAGGGTTTTTAAGGTTTATTAGCAGGTTATAGGGTTCGTAGGCT
The DNA here is from genome assembly GCA_963277665.1 of Viscum album. Taxonomy (NCBI): domain Eukaryota; kingdom Viridiplantae; phylum Streptophyta; class Magnoliopsida; order Santalales; family Viscaceae; genus Viscum; species Viscum album. Next base: position 932,245,175 of record OY728167.1, read on the forward strand.
ATTATTTGGTGGGTTTTGTAGTGTTTTGTCTGGTTTGTTATGGTTATTATTGATTATTAGGATTTATTATGGTTCAATAGAGTTTTTTATTTTATATTTGGGGTTTTAGGGATTTTGTAGCATTTATTAGAGTCTAATAGGGTTTTTAGGGTTTATTACAGGTTATTATGATTTATTAGTGTTTATTAGGGTTTTAGGGTTTAATAGTTGGTTTTAGTTGTTAATTGGGTTTATTGGTGGTTCTTAGGAGTTGTTAGTGGTTGTTAGGGTTTGTTAGGTTTTGATAGGGTTTGTTAGGACATGTGTTATTTTGTTATCACACATGTTATTATTATCATTATTATCATTATCATTTTTATAATTATCATTATTGTTATTACTATTATTATTATTATTATTATTATTATCGTCACATGCAAATGCATATGCACAAGTGTTTTTATTTATTTCCATGCACGTGCATATGTTGTTGTTGTTGTTGTTGTAATTATTATTACAATTATTATTATTATTATTATTATTATTATCACATGCAAATGCACATGCACATCCGTTATTATTTATTACCTTGCATCGGACACGCAATGCACCTACATTATTTTATTATCACATGCATTTGTATTGTTATTGTTATTGTTACTATTATTGTTATTATTGTTATAATCATCTTATGAAAATGAAAATGAAGGTGCGTTATTATTTATTACCATACACACGCATATTCAATACATGTGATTTATTCTATTATCACATTCACTATTATTACTTATATTATTATTATTGAAATTATTATCATCACGTGCGCTATGAGTTATTATTTATTGTCATGCACTGCAAGTGAAATGCACGTGAGTTATTCAATTATCACATGCATTGTTGATGTTGTTGTTGTAATTATTTTTATTGTTGTTATTATTATTATTATTATTATTATTATTATTATTATCATCTCATGCACATGCATGTGCACATGCATGTGCAATGTTATTTATTTTTTATTACCAAGCACGTGCACATGCAATGCACACTCGTTATTTTATTATCACATACATTGTTATTCTTATTGTTATTATTATTATTGTGGTTGTTGTTGTTGTTGTTGTCATTGATATTATCATCCCATGCAAATGCACATGCGAATACATAAACACGTACATTCAATGCACATGCGTTATTCTTCTATCACAAGCATTTTTATTAATAATAATAATATTATTATTATTATTATTATCATCGTCATCATCATCACATGAAAATGAAATGCACACGCATTATTATTTTTTACCATGCACGTTCAAACGTAATGAATATTCAATATTCTATTATCACATGCATTGGTACTACTACTGTTATCACTACTAATACTGTTGTAGTTATTATTATTATCATCACATGCAAATGCAGATGCATGTGCGTTATTATTTATTATTGATTTCCATGCATGTGCATATGCAATGCCCCTGTATTATTCTTTTATTATTATTATTATTATTATTGTTGTTGTTGTTATTATCACAGTTTATTATTATTATTATTATTATTATCATTATCATTATTATTATCATTATCACATGAAAATCCACATGCATGTTCTTTGTTATTTATTATTTATTACTATGCACGTGAATGCGTTATTATTTTAATTATTATTACAATTAGTATTATTAATATTATTATCAAATATAAAAGCACATGCACATGCATGTGGGTTCTTATTTACTATTATTTATTTATTATTTACTACTATGCACGTGCACATTCAATGCACTTGTGTTATTCTATTATCACATGTGTTATTATTATTTGTTCTCATGAATGTGCACACACAACGGACATGAATTATTCTATTATCACATGTGTTATTATTTATTATTTATTATCATTCACATGTAAATGCACATTCATGTAGAATTTGCTATTATTTATTTTTTATTACCATGAACATGCACATGCACATACTCATGCACATACACATGAAATTCACCTGAATTATTATTTATAATTTATTATTTATTGTCATTCACATGCAAATGCGCATGCATATGCACATGCACAAGCATTATGATTTATTATTTAATTCATGCACATGCATATGCATATGCACGTGCATTATTACTACTATTATTATTAGATGTATTTTTAGGGTTTACTATAATTTTTTAGGATTTTTAGGTGTTATTTACATTTATTATGGTTTGTCTGGGTTTTAGGGGTTTTAATGGTATATTAGCATTTTTTAGGGTTTGGTGGGGTTATTAGGAATTTATTAGGGTTTATTATGGTGTTTCAAGTTTTATCAGGGCTTATTAGGTATTTTTAGGGTTTTATTAGGATTGAGTTGGGTTTATTAGGGTATGTTATGATATATTATGGTATATTTGGGTACGTTTAGGATTTATTAGGGTTTATTATGGTTTATTATGTTTTATTAATTTTTAAGAGGGTATATTAGAGTTTTTTAGTGATTAGTAGTGTTTATTCGGGTTTATTAGCGCTTTTAGGCTTTGTTGGGTTTTATTAGTATTTATTAGGGGTTTTAGGGCTTTTTAATGGTATATTTTCGTTTTTTAGGGTTTAGTGGGGTTTATTGTGGTTTATTATGGTGTGCTAAGGTTTATTAGGGTTTGGTAGGTATTATTAGGATTTTATTAGGGTTGAGTTGGTGTCTTTATGGTTTTATTAGGGTTTATTAGGGTTGATTAAGATTTGTTAGGGTTCGTTAGGGATCTTTAGGGTTTACTAGGATTTGTTAGTGTTTTTATTACAGTATATGAGTGTTTTTTAGTTTTTGTTTATATATATGAGGAGTTGTTATAACATTTTAGGTTTTATTCGCATGTTATTAGTGTTTGTGAGCATTTTTAATAGTTTATTAGGTTTTATTAGAATTTATTATGGTTTATTAGGGTTTCTAGGGATTTTTAATGGTTTGTTTTAATTTTTTTTTGTTTATTGGGGGTTAGTTTGGTTTTATTAGGTTTTGTAATGGTGTGTCAAGATTTTTTAGGTTTGAGAAGGTATTTTTAGGATTTTATTAGGGTTTATTTGTTTTTATTAGGGTTTATTAATGTTTTTAGGGTTTATTAGGGTTTGTTAGGGGTTTATTAGTTTTTTGTTTTATTAGGTTATATTAGTGTTTGTTAGGTATTTTTAGATAATATAGTGTATTTTTATTATTTGTGAGCGTTTTAGTGTTTCTTTGGTTATATAAGTTTTTATTATGGTTTATTAGGGTTTCTAGGGATTTTTAAGGTATATTAGTGTTTTTTGTCTTTATTAGGTTATATTAGTGTTTTTAGGTCTTTTTACTTCATATAAAACGTTTTTATTGTTTGTGATAATTTTTTTTATTTTTTGTGAGCATTTTTAGGTTTTATTAGGTTGTATTAGAGTTTATCAGGGTTTCTAGGGATTGTTTAAGGTACACTAGCATTTTTTCGTTATTAGGGTTTGGTAGGGTTTTATTAGGGGTTATTTTTGTGTGTTATGGTTTGTTAGGGTTGAGTAGCGTTTATTTGGCTTTATTTATGGTTTATTATTGCTTTTTAGGTTTTTTGGTGTTTATTAGGGTTTATTAGTGTTTATTAGTGTCTATTTGGGTAGGATAGGGTTATTTTGGTTTTCTTAACATTTTTTTAGGGTTTATTAGGTTTTATTATCATTTATTAGGGTTTATTCGGTATTTTTGCGGTATTATTAGGGTTGAGTAGAGTTTCTTAGGAAATTGGGGATTATAAGTTGTTTTTTTGGATTATAAGAATTTATTAGGGGTTTATTAGGGTTTAATTTTTCATATTATTGTATATTAGGGTTTAATATTTTTGAGGGTTTTATAGCGTCTTTAGTGTTTTTGTAGCATTTTTTAGGGTTTGTGTAGCGTTGTTAGAGTTAATGTAGCATTTTTAGTGTTTATGTAGCATTTTTAGGGTTTAGATAGCAATTTATGATTTTTTGTATCATTTTTCGGGTTTATGTAACGTTTTTATGTTTTATGTAGCGTGTTTAGGGTTTAGGTTTTATATTGCATTTTTTAGGGTTTATGTTGCATTTTCCGGGTTTATGTAGTGTTTTTACTGGTGATGTAGCATTTATGTTTCCCTCATTAGGGTTTATGTAATGTTTTTAGGGTTCATGGAGTGTTTTTACGGTTTATATTGAGTGTTTAGGTATTATATAGCATTTTTTATTTATATTGTGTTTTTTAGGGTTTATGTTGTGTTTTTTAGGGTTTATGTAGTGCTTTTAGGGTTTATGTAGCGTGTTTTGGGTTAAAGTTGCATTTTTTGGTTTATGTTGCGTTTTTAGGGGTTTTGTTGCATTTTTTAGGGTTTATGTAACGTTTTTATGGTTTATATGTCTATTTGAAGCCTTTTTAGGGTTTTAATGGTTATTTATGGTTTGTAGTGTTTTTTGGGGTTTTTAAGGGTTGTTAACGAGTATTTATGGTTTTTTATGGTATCTAATGAATTTCTAATGGGTTTTGGGGGGTTTTATTGGTTTATTTGTTTTTTGGGATTGATAGGTGTTGTTAGGGTTTTTTAGTGTGTTTTAGGGTTTGTTTGGGTATTGTAGCGGTTTTTAGGGTTTATATAACGTGTTTTAGCTTTTTTTGGGTTCTTTAGGGTTTTTAGTGTTCTTTAGAGTTCAATATGGTACTTTAGTGTTTATTAGGTTTCTTTAGGTTTTATTAGTGTTCTTTAGGATTTGTTACTATTTATTAGCAATTTTTATTGTATATTATGGTTTTATTGGGATTTTGTAGCCATTAATAGATTTTTCTAGGGTTTATCAACCTTTTTTGGGTTATTTAGTATTTATTAGGGTTTATTAGGGTTTATTAGGGTTTATTTTATTTATTAGAGTTTAGTAACGTGTATTTGGGTTTATTATGATTTATTAGGGTTTATTATGCTTTTAAGGGTTTATTGCGGTTTATTAGGGGTTTGTTATGGTTTGTATCATTTTGTTACGATTTATTTGGCGTTTTGAGGATTTTTTATGATTTATTTGGGGTTGTTAGGGTTTTTTACGATTTATTTTTGGGTTATTAGGGTTTGTTAGGGTTTATTAGTGGGTTTTAGGGTTTTTAGGCTATTATTTGGAGGGTTTTGTAGCATTTTGTCGGGTTTGTTAGGGTTTTTAGTGATTATTAGGGTTTATTAGGGTTTAATAGTGTTTTTATTGTATATTAGTGGTATTAGGGCTTTTGTAGCGTTTATTGGGGTCTAATAGAGTTTTTTAGGGTTTATTACATGTTATTACGATTTATTAGTGTTTATTAGTGTTTTTAGGGTTTAATAGTGGGTTTTATTGGTTATTAGGGTTTTTAGTGGTTGTTAGGGTTTGTAGGGTCTGTTACAGTTTGTGTGAGTTGTTTGGGATTTTATGTGTTTTTTGTGTTTTATGGGTGTGTTTGGATTTTTTCTACTTTGTTAGGGTTATTTTAGCATTTTTTGGGGTTTTGTTGCATTTTTTTGGGTTCTGAAGCATTTTTCAGGTTTTTGAAGCAATTGATAGGGTTTATGTTGCGTTGTTAGTGTCTTTGGTCGGGATACCCTGATTTGTTAACATTAAAACTAGTATAACATCTGATCCGGATGTCTGTTAGGCATGTACAACATATCATATCGAATATTGTTTCATTTTCTTCGATTGGACTGGTTGTGTAGTTGAAACGGGCTTCTAGATTAGATGTTATGGTTGTTTTAACATTCTATGTCTTTTCAAATACACATATATTTGTATTTATTAATAAATATATATGTGTGTGTGTGTGTGTGTCTGTGTGTGAGTATTTTATATATGTATGTATTTATTTATTAATAAACACAAATAAAAAATATATATTATAAATGTATTTAAAACTAATCTTATAAATATATATTAATATAAAAATAAATATACGGATAAAAAAACATTTTAATATAAATATATATTAATATAAGAATGAATATATATATATATATACTAATATATGAATAAATATATATGTATTAATATAACTAAATATATTTATATTAATATGAATCTATATTAATATATGAATAAATATAACTATATATATAAATAACTAGATATATCATTAAATAAAGAAAAAAATGAAATGGCTTAGTGGTAAAGGTGCAGGAACGTCATGGGGGGAGGTCATAGGTTCGAGTTCTGGTGGAGGCAAGGAGGTGTGCATGTGTGGGGGATGCGCAGGGAGGGCAACGTGTGGGAGAGATTGAGGGGGGGGGGGGGGTCTGCCTCGTGCTGATAAAGAGGGGGGGGGGGTCAATCAGTATTAAAAGGCCCACCCCCCGTATTATATAAATATTTTTTCATCTATTTTTATTTTTTAAATTTTATTTATTTATTTTGACCTTTATCAGAGCTTTTTAGAAGCGCTGATAATCCTCCCCATTTATCAGCACTAAAAAAAGCACTGATAAAGGGTTCTTTTACCAGTGCTTTTTTACCACTGATAAAAGGTGCCTTTATCAGCGCTTTTCTAAGCGCTGAGAAAAGGGACCCCCCCCCATATCCTTACCTCGATTAACATTGCTTTTTTTAGCGCTTTTAATGCACTTTTCTAGCACTGATAAATGCCGTTTTTGTAGTAGGGTGAACTGACAATGCACGTGCGTTATTCTTTTATAACATGTGTTATTAATTATTATTTATTATCATTCACATTCAAATGATCATTCATGTGGACTTGGTTATTATTTATTGTTTATTACCATGCACATGCACATGCACAAGCACATGCACTTGTATGTGCGTTATTATTTATAATTTATTATCATTTAGATGCACATGCACATACACGTGAAATTCACATGCTTTATTATTTATTATTTATTATCATTCACATGCAAATGCATAGGAAAATGCACATGCACGTGCATTATTATTTATTATTTAAACCATGCACGTGCAAACACATATGCACGAGCGTTATTACTATAATAAATGGTCAGAAGCTTTGCCTTTTAAAAAAATTTAAAAAAAATTATTAGAGGTATTTTTAGTGTTTACCTGCATTTTTTAGGATTTTTAGTTGATATTAACCTTTATTCTGGTTTGTTAGGGTTTTAGGGTTATTTAATGGTATATTAGCATTTTTAGGGTTTTTCGGGGGTTATTAGGATTTTATTAGAGTTTATTATTGTGTGTCAAGGTTTATTAGGGTTTGTTAGGTATTTTTAGGGTTTTATTAGGATTGAGTTGGGTTTATTAGGGTATATTATGGTATATTATGGATATTTGTGTATGTTTAGGATTTATTAGGGTTTATTATAGTTCATTATGGTTATTAATTCTTAAGAGGGTATATTAAGGGATTTAGTGTTTAGTAGTGTTTATTAGGGTTTATTAGCACTTTTAAGCTTTATTAGGTTTCATTAGCATTTATCATGTGTTTTATGGGTTTCTAATGGTATATTTGCATTTTTTAGGGTTTAGTGGGGTTTATTCTGGTTTATTATGGTGTGTTAAGTTTTATTAGGTTTAAATAGGTATTTTTAGGGTTTTATTAGGGTTGATTAGGTATCTTTAGGGTTTTATTAGGGTTTATTAGGGTTGAGTAGGGTTCATTAAGGTTTGTTAGGGATTTTTAGGGTTTACTAGGGGTTATTAGTGTTTTTATTAGGGTATATGTGTGTCTTTTAGTTTTTGGTAATATATATGAGTGGTTGTTATGACTTTCTATGTTTCATTAGTGTTTTTTAGATTTTTTGATCCTTTTTATGGTTTATTATATTTTATTATAATTTATTATGGTTTATTAGGTTTTCTAGGTCTTTTTAATGGTTCTTTTGCTTTGTTTTGTTTATTGGGGTTTAGTTGGGTTTTATTAGGTTTTATTATGGTGTGTGAAGGTTTATTAGGGTTGAGAAGGTATTTTTAGGGTTTTATTATGGTTTTATTAGGGTTAATTAGTTTTTATTAGGGATTTTTAGGGATTTTTACGGTTTATTAGGGTTTATTAGGGGTTTTTTGTTTTTTTGTTTTATTAGGTAATATTAGTGTTTGTTTGGTCTTTTTAGATAATATAGCGGGTTTTTATTGTTTTTAAGCATTTTTTTTATGTTTGTGAGCGTTTTTAGGGTTTCTTAGGTTATATTAGAGTTTATTATGGTTTATTAGGGTTTCTTGAGATTTTTAAGGTATATTAGCGTTTTTTGCCTTTATTAGGTTATGTTAGTGTTTTTATGCCTTTTTAGGTAATATAGCGCGTTTTTATTTTTTGTGATTGTTTTTTTATTTTTTGTGAGCGTTTAGGGTTTATTAGGTTATATTAGAGGTTATAAGTGTTTCTAGGGAATTGTTAATGTATATTAGCATTTTTTTCATTATTAGGGTTTTGTAGGGTTTAATTAGGGGTTATATTGGTGTGTCAAGATTTGTTAGGGTTGAGTAGGGTTTATTTGGCTTTATTTATGGTTTATTAGGTCTTTTTAGGGTTCACTTGGGGTTTATTACGGTTTATTAGTGTTTATTAGTGTCTATTAGGGTTGGTTAGGGTTTTTTAGGTTTTCTTAACATGTTTTTAGGGATTATTAGGTTTTATTACTATTTATTAGGGTTTATTAGGTATTTTGGGGGGTTTATTAGGGTTGAGTATAGTTTCTTAGGGTTTTTAGGTACAATAAGTTGTTTTTAGGGATTATTTGAGTTTATTAGAAGTTTATTAGGGGTTTATTATGGTTTAATTTTTTATATTATGGTATATTAGGGTTTAATATTTTTGAGGGTCTTGAAGCGTCATTAGGGTTTTTGGCATTTTTAGGGTTTGTGTAGTGTTGTTAGAGTTTATGTAGCATTTTTAGTTATTATGTAGAATTTTTAAGGTTTAGTTAGCGGTGTTAGGTTTTATGTATCATTTTTAGGGTTTATGTAATGTTTTTAGGGTTTTTGTAGTGTGTTTCGGATTTAGGTTTTATGTAAATTTTTTTAGGGTTTATGTTTCATTTTCTGGGTTGATGTAGAATTTTTAGGGGTGATGTAGCGTTTATGTTGCATTTTTAGGATTTATGTAACGTTTTTAGCGTTCATGTAGTATTTTTAGGGTTTATATTTTGTTTTTAGGTTTTATGTATCATTTTTTAATGTTTATGTCAAGTTTTTTAGGGTTTATGTTGTGTTTTTTAGGGTTTATGTTATAGTTCTAAGGTTTATGTAGTTATTTTAGGGTTCATGTAGCGTTTTTTGGGTTTATGTTGCGTTTTTTGGTTTATGTTGCATTTTTAGTGTTTTTGTAGAATTTTTTATGGTTTATGTAACGTTTTTAGGGTTTATGTATCTATTTGAATCCTTTTTAGGGTTTTAATCATTGATTATGGTTTGTACTGTTTTAGGGTTTTTAAGTGTTGTTAACGGGTGTTTATGGTTTTCCATGATATATGCTGGCTTTTTAATGGTTTTTGGGGGGGTTTAGGGGTTTATTTGTTTTTTTAGATTGATAGGGGTTGTTAGGGTTTTTTTGAGTGTTTTAGGGTTTCTTTTTGTTGTGTAGAGGTTTTTAGGGTGTATCAAATGTGTTTTTGCGTTTTTTGGGTTCTTTAGGGTTTTCATGTTCTTTAGAGTTTAATATGGTTCTTTACAGTATATTAGGGTTCTTTAGTGTTTATTAGTGTTCTTTAGGATTTGTTACTATTTATTAGAATTTTTTGTTGAATATTAGGGTTTTATTGGGATTTTGTATGCATTAATAGATTTTTCTAGTGTTTATCAACCTTTTTAGGGATGTTTAGGATTTATTAGGGTTTATTTTATTTATTAGGGTTTAGAGACGTGTATTTGGGTTTATTACGATTTATTAGGGTTTATTATGATTTGTTAGGGTTTATTGGGGTTTATTCGGTGTTTGTTATGGTTTGTTTCAGTTTGTTACGATAAATTTGGCATTGTTAGGATTTGTTACGATTTATTTGGGGTTTTTAGGGGTTATTACGATTTATTCTGGGGTTATTAGGGTTTTTAGGGTTTATTAGTGGGTTGTAGGGTTTTATAGGCTATTATTGTGAAATTGTTTTTGGTGTTTTGTATGGTTTTTAGGGTTTTTAGTGATTATTAGGGTTTATTATGGTTTAATAGTGTTTTTATTGTATATTAGGGGTTTTAGGGATTTTTTAGTGATTATTAGGGTCTAATAGAGTTGGTTCGGGTTTATTATAGGTTATTACAATTAATTAGTGTTTATTAGGGTTTTTAGGGTTTAATAGTGGGTTTTATGGGTTATTCGGGTTTATTAGTGGTTTTTAGGAGTTATTAGTGGTTGTTAGGGTTTGTGAGGTTTTATTAGGGTTTTTAGGATTTGTTACGGTTTGTTTGAGTTGTTTGGAGTTTTATTCATTTTTTGGGTTTTATGGGCGTGTTTGGATTTTTTATGCTCTCTTAGGGTTAATTTAGCGTTTTTGGGGTTTTGTTGTGTTTTGAGGGTTTTGAATCATTTTTCGGGTTTTTGTAGATATTGATTGGGTTTATATAGCATTGTTAGTGGCTTTAGTGGTTTTATGGTTCTTTAGGATTTTTAGGGTTTTTTAGTGTTATTTAAGGTGTATTAGGGTTTCTTTTGAGGGTTTTAGGGTTTCCTAGGGGGTTTTAGGGTTTTTAAGGGTTTTATAGGGCTGGTTAGGTTTTTGTTAGGCATTTTTAGGCTTTTTAGGTTTTTTTTGTGTTTTTTGTGGTTTTTAGGATTTTCAGGATTTTTGTGAGGTTTTTTGAGGATTTTTAGGTTTGTTTTCGAGTTATTTGGTTTTTTTCTTATTTACGAGTTTTAGGGTTTTAGGGTTTTTAGGGTTTTTTATGGGTTTTTAGGATTTTTAGGGTTTTTAGAGTTTTTAGGGTTTTTAGGGTTTTTTTGGGTTTTTATGGTTTTTTTAGGGTTTTGTCAGGTTTTTCCGGTTTTGTTAGTGTTTTTTGTGAATATTTGCATTTTGAATGCTTTAATAGCATTTTTCTTATATTTTGGATTTTATGTATTTTGTAGCTTTTATTGGGGTATAATAGGGTTTTTATGGTTTATTACGATTTATTAGTGTGTATTGGGGTTTAGCAGTGGGATGTAGGGTTTATTGGGGTTTATTATGATTTATTATTTGTTGTTAGGGTTTGTTAGGATTTATTAGTTCTTATTAGAGTGATTTAGGGTTTTTAAGTGTTTGTTAGGGTTTTAAAGGGTGTGTTAGGGTTTCTAGGGGTGGGTTTGGGTTTTAGTGGATGGGTTAGGTTTTCTAAGGGTGTGCTATGGTTTCTAAGTGTTTCTAAGGTTCTGTGTGGGTTTCTATGGGTGCGTTGGGTTTCTTATGGTGTGC